>JAPYYQ010000610.1:0-57058 GCA_030522585.1 Anagyrus pseudococci | reverse complement strand
ATTTAAGCCCAGCCGCGTCCAAAAATTATAACGCTGGCAAAAGTTATATACATTTTTGTGTCCAGCCGCTAGCTCCAGCCGCTAGTTTCAGCTTCATGGAGGAGAGGTGCACACTATCGGTGCGAGCAGAGGCGCTTTTACCGCAAAGAATATTGGCAGGCAGGTTGCGCTGCCGAGCGTACGTTCTGCATACGTCGTCTATCTTCATCGGCGGCAAGAGTGCAATAGTCGAGTAGACGAAGTGGAAGTGGGTGGGGGTAGGGGCGGGCTAGATAGGTATGAGGTGGTAAGTGCGGAGAGAGAGAGAGAGAGAGAGAGGTAGGTTGGTTGGCTGTACGAGGTCGTCGACGCGAGAGCCCTAGCGAATGCATGCATGCACGTGACAATGACGATTCGCCTAGACGATTTAGCATTCCATTACTATCGCGCCTCGTTTCCTCCGTAGCTGCTGCTGCTGCGCGCGCGCGCGCGTATTAGTGCGCGCAGACGACGAGGCGCCACAGTCGTAAGAACGTGCCTCTCCTCTTGCCTCCTCCTCCTCCTTCAGCGTACGAACGCGAGCATATACGATGGGGCATTATCGGGATAGGAGGGAGGGCTGTCAGTGGCATTGTAGTGCTCCGCTAATCAGCAGCTCCGAATCGGCCCGAAACGTCGAGAGTACTTGCCTCGCTTAGCCCTCCTCCTTATGCTAGTACTACAGCTCCTCTCGGCGGCCGCCGTCTGCGGGCCTCCGAGGAATTGCTTCTCTCTCTCCGCGAGCTCAGCGCCGTACGGCTCTCGTGCCTCCTCTCTACACCCCTTCCTCTCTCTCTTTGCTCTGGGAGATAAAGCAGCTGCATGCTCCTTCCTCCTTATATGCCACTGCTGCAGCAGCACCACCAGCGCTATCTTCTTCCTCATCCTTGTCTAGGTTCGCATAAGAGAGGCTCGCTTGGGCTCTCTGGCCTCTCAATTTAGTTATATAATTTATTTACTGACGGGTAATGTTTAACGCGCCTCGGATGATGATGATGGGCAGGGAGAGGGGCATGGGTGCAGGGGATCTCCGTTGTAAAGTGTGCAAGGTATACTTAGGCGAAGCTAAGGCTATGACGCGTCGAGCGGTTAATGCGGTGGAGGAGTCTGCGGTTGTTGAGGCTGACGTGATGCCAATTATATCGTTCTATTCAATTATGCCAGACATACCGCAGCTTAAACTTCTTCCTTTTCTTTTCTATTTTTTTTTTATTGTATTTAATTTAATTTTAATTATCCGAGAAATGATATTTCTCAAGATTACAATAATGACCGAGAATCTAAATTGATCGTCCGCTTTAATTGGATATTCCCTTATATTTCTCCAAATAATTAGCTCACGATTGGCGAAAAGAAAAAGTAAATTCGTGCGAAATTTCTCATCGCGAAGAGAGCACGTAGCAGCAGTTTTTCGGTCGTGCTCGCGTGAAAACGTAGAGAACAATACATGTGTGTTGTGTGTACGTGTGTGTGTACGTACATCGTAGAAAGTGAGGAGAAACAAACAGACCAGCTTATTTAATCGGCATTGTTTTCTTTTTTTTCCCCTGTTGCAGGTATTCTCCGAGGTGAACATACTGTTCAGCATCGGCGGCGAGTATTACAACGGCGAGCCGATAGTCTACGAGACGCCGGAAGACAAGATATTCGAGTACTCGCGCGTCATAACGATCAACCTGCATCACCGCATCGGGAAATTCGTGAAGCTGCGCTTCGGCTTTGCCGCCCGATGGCTCATGATCAGCGAGATCGTCTTCGACTCTGGTGAGTATTCCCTTCAGCCGCTCCTCCTCCTCAGCTCGCGCTCGCTCCTGTAACGTTTTGCTGCTAGTAGTTGCGCAACGCGAGTCGTGCGGCCGCATATGCATGCGCATTCGCGCCAAGCGCGAGCTCTCTCGACAATGGATTTGCTCTCCGAATCTCCTCTGGCGCTTTTAATAATGTAACGGATCGCTTTGCTGGCGCGCCGCTACGAGTCATTGCTCTCCCCGGAGCCGCACTACTGGCTTTCGCAATGATCGCGCTTCGATTTTTCCGCATAAGCATGACTTCTCGCGCGCGAGAGCGCTCCCGATATATTCCCAGGCTATAAATTTCAGTCGTACTATTCCTCGTGCTTATTGGCGCCCTAGAAACGTTCTCGTTTGAAAGAAAGAAAGAAAAAGAAAAAAAAATCAGCAAACAAACAAGTGACAATATTCTAGTATGCTAATTTGAAAAATCGCGCTTTCTTTGCTTTGCCAACAGACGTAGCAAACGGTAGTTTCTCGCTGGAACAGCCGCCGTCGTCGACCGAGCCACCCCGACTGCGGGAGCGAGGCTCACCGCGGGAGCCGCATCACCAGCACAACGCCGAGATCCCGGTATCGACGGCCAAGCAGGACGACGCGACGTACATGGCCGTGATAATCGGCGTGCTAACGGCGGTGATCCTGCTACTGGCCGTGGCCATGTTCCTCATCGTCGCCCATCACCGCCAGCGCAAAAACTTCGCGAGCTCGCTCGGCGCCAAGTCGGCCATACCCGGTGCCGGGCCGGGCCACCATCACTTGGCCAACGACTCGTCGGCGTACGGGACGGCGGAGAAGGACCCGTCGCTGATGGCTTACCGGGCGGAGGAGCTCGACGAGCGCTACGCCGCGGGCAAGCTGACGACGCTGCCGCGCGAGCTCAACGACCGGCTGCTCGGAGACGTGCGGCTCGACGACTATCAGGAGCCGTTCCACGAGCCCGCGAGCAACGGCGGCTGCGCCAAGTACAGGGAGCCAGCGCACGCCCCTTATTACGGATACAGCACCGTCGTTATCGACAACAAGGATCTTCATGACAGCGTCGAGCAGTCCGGTGAGTCGGGCTTTTGTTTGGAAATTATGGAGCTAGGCCTACGTGCTATCCACTCTCTTCGTGTCTGTGTGCCTCGCTCTTTCTCTGCATGTGTCTACTTGTGGCGGGAGGGGGGGGGGAGGCCAAGGGTTTGGATGTGCGGATATGTGGGTGCATGCGCCGGCGTGCTCGTTTCCCAACCATCCAGGCTTATGTGCATTTATTTATGAGGCCTCGCGCAAGTTTTTCTGGACTCGCAATCGCCCTCCCGCTCTCCTACCCAGACTGTTGGGCTGGAGAAATGGTAATAATTGCGCTTAAGGGCCTCGGTTGAGCTTTTACATAATGTTTGCGAGGGAATATTTTTAAAGTTTGACGGAAATCGATTTTGGGGATTTCGAATGGTTTGGAAGAATGAAAGGTTGAATCTAAATGTTTTAATAATATTCTGATGATTTTAGAAATTTATAGAATTTTTGTTTTTTTTCGATATGTTTAGATGCCACTTACGATTACGCAGTACCAATGCCAGTGCCTAGTGCAAGCAGTGATCAAGACAGCATATTTTCAAAGTCGTCAAGGGGTAGCGCCAAGGTGAGTCTTACGACAAATAACAATATAATATAAAAATGTACTATTTCCATCGTTTGTCATGTTTTTTATTTCTTTTTTTACGTTTTTTATGACTTTTCTTGTTGCCTATCAAATGTCATGCTTTTCCCAAAATTACTAAAAATTTATTTTTCCATTAATCCACCGACATTTCTGTTAGCCCTTACTACCGTTTATTTTATAATTTAGAAAAATGAACGATACTCAATTTATACTTTTTCGTTTTTCTTTTTAAATAAAAACGAAGTAAGAATAAGTGGAGTGACGTCGTTTTATTTTTGTTTTATTTTTATTTTCGCCTTTTTCGTTGCCCAAAGCTTGTTTCATTCAACGAAATAGGAATAAGAAAATATACATCAGTTATATTTTACGATGTATGTTCTCTTTTAACTCCTTGATTTTTCTGAGTGAAGCAACTTCCTATTAAATGTATTGCCTGCACACTAACTTATACTGGAGTTTGACGACAAGTACCAATGCACAATCTCATAAGACCATTTTTTCATTTCTTACCCCGTGTCAATCACCTCGCTTCAGCAGAACCGCTCTATCTTGTGTTTGCATTTCCACGAAAATTCTCCTGCCTTGAAAACACACAGACATGCACGCCTGGGATGCAAGAACCTCCTTCCAAAAGTGCAACATCAAGTCTCTCCGTTCGCATTTTCTTACCGTTCCTATCGTTCACCTTTCACCTCTTTTACACCCTCGGTCGTTATTCACGGTTCGTCTGCTCCATGGTCGAGCAGGCTTGCTTGCAGAGCTTCTTCCCGCCACCACCGCCGCCAATGAGCGCCCCACCATCCCGACTTGGCGCCAACAATCTCACGTACTCGAGCCCGCCGAGTCCCGATCTGATGTGCGACCGCGCCGTTCGCCCGGGCAGCAAACGTTCGCGCGACCACTCGCTCCACCGGTACGCATGAGACCAGCCGGCGCAGCAGCAGCAACAGCGTAGGAACAATCGTTGGCCCAGGAGAACGACCACTGCCTCCTCTACCTCTACTCTGCTCTACACGCGAGCCTATGTGAGTAGTACCTACGGCGACATGCTGTAGACGAGCAGGCCCAAGCACGTTTGGCAAGCTTGGCTTTTGGAGCGGTAGGTTCATGGAGATGATTATGATTATGATTACGCGATGATGATACGAGGATTTGGAAGTTCTCGAGCGATTGTGGATGTTTCTTTCGCTAACTGCTAGGATACTACAGGAGTATAGGTTGTGAGCTGTATGTTCGCTAGTTTAGTTTTTATTCTTCGTTTCATCCGAGCTCTTCTGTCAATGTCACGGATACGTGCGTATCTCGCGCGTCCCCGTGGTTTCTCAATGTTTGCAGTAAAATACAAGTAATTGTAAGGTTGATGGTTGATGTATCGAACTAATCGTAGGGTACGTTATGATAACTTGTTACGTCGATTACAACGAATATTATGAAATCGAACGACGCACGAGAATCCGAAAGATTCTTTCAATCTTTTCTCACTTCGCTTAACGAGAAGGGGAAGAGATTTTCTCGCACGTAAGCACTAATTTTCTGCTAAAATCCACTGAACTTCCAAAAAGAAGGAGAAGCGAACTCCAAAAGCTAACAGCGTAAACCTCGTGAATCTTAGGGCACAAGTTTCGCGATAATCGTGACGGTAATCCTTGTGACGATTGGCATATCAGTTTAAAGAGCTTGCCCTCGGCAGGCGCGATAATTAAACGTTCTTTTATGTTCACGCTTCGCACTAGCGCTTACGACGCTCGTTGCGTCGTCACCGCCGCTCTCTTCTCACACCTGAGCGACTCTGAGAAATAACGTGCGAGCATGACCGTTTCCGCTTTGTAGTCTCGCGAGAGAATGAGATAAGAAAATCAATGATAAAAGAAGAGGTAGCATAATTAAGAGTTTATCTATAGAGCGAAGGTTTTCCGTAGCGGGAAGGAAATATCGTATTTACTCATTCTGACAATGAAGGTCGTTTTGCTAAGCAATAACGATTTGTTTTACTTTATCCAACGCGACGGAAAAAATAATACCGCTTAATCGAGCAAGTAGAAGGAAAGGGCTAGGAGATTTTAAGTTGTTGCGACATTATAGAAATATAAAGGAGTAAGGCAAAAAATAAAAAAAAAGAAACAATGTTGTACATAGGAGGAGAGAGTTGCATTGTATAAGGCGCAAAGTTTTTCTAAGTCACGACTATATGGGAGAGACGATGTAATCGCTTATGGAACAAAAGCTCGTGTGAGAAATTCAACGTTCGCGCGGCGCGTATCTCGATTCCACTGCCAATTAAAAAAGAAAAATGGTAATCATAATAGCAAAGGCAAGAGACCACCAGCCCTGTACCAAGATATATGCTCGATCACATTTTTACATGAAAACGTTTTAAAACGAGACACACACAGAAGACTGATTCGTCGAACGAAAAGAAAAAGAAAATTTGGAGATAAAAAAAAAAGAACACAAACACACAGAACGTTATTTGGTTCCACGCGATGTGTATATTTATTTATTGTCTGTAGCGTTGATGTGACAAAGTGTTTTCTTTTTCTATTTAGATAAGCTGTATAAAAACAATTGCTTAGATTAAGGTATGCGCAGGTAGGCATGTGTAAAAAGTAAATGTAACATTTTTTCGAATTACTTTCGTAATTTTTTATTTGAATTTTTTAGAATTACGACTGCTGTACAGTCAAAAATTTGTTTCGTAGTTATTCTTATTTATTCTTGGTATTATTAGTTCACTTGAATGCGTTGATTTTAGCAAACTTTTGGCACATGTCAATATAAATAATCTGTATAGTAGAGGAAAATAGAAAATCGCTGTCTTTCCCAAAAAAATTCAAGTAACAGTCGCGATTGATATTTCGAACACAAGTATTTGATACATTTACAATGGCGTTTTTAAAAAATTCAAAGTTCTTGTATATAAAAAAAGCATATTTTCGAAGAAATGGCATAGGAGACACAACGATTTTCTTTTTTTCGGGAGACGTCTACACACAACTCTATTTCTCTAAGAAAATAAAAATGATAAACTCTACCGCCGTCGCCTTTATGTACTGATGAGAAAAGAAAAATTGGGGAACTGCAAAAATCGCGCAAATTGTTTTTAACTTATCGGTAACTGGGATGGGGATATACGCGATATGTATGATTTACAAGGAAAAAAATATGAAAGAGGGTATAAAAGAAAAAAATTGACAATACAGGGATGAGGCAACAATAAAATAGCTAAGAACGCGAATGCAGAATAACCCTACCATATTGTGATATACATAAAAAAAGAGAAAGAAATTGCGAGGTGAAATAAAAAATTGTGGTGTACAATCGTGAGTTATATTCTGTTGTTGCTCGAGATATTTCGCGGATTCTTTCAAAGAGAGTTACATCTGTTCATCGTTGAACGGGTTTTAACTGTACGGTTACGAATAAGGAACATTGATTACTTGAAAAATATACTTTTATTTTCTCTTCCAACAAAAAAAAAATGTTTATCGATCACCAATACTATTTTAAATACACTGGTTACATCTTCTGCTTCGCGAATATATTTTTAAAGTAATTAATGAATCTTATTTCTGCTTCGGAGCGCAGTATCTCGCTCAAATAGAAACATTATCAATCTTTTACAACGACTGGATATATAAATTATATATTATAAAATATATATATATAAATATATATTAGACACTATTGACTAGATTTTTAATAATCCTGAATTGATATCGCGTATGTAAAACGAAATATGTATACATGATATATAAATAGCGATGTAACTGCCGGGCTTTTGTATCACTACTAGATTAATACTTTTCTTGGCGAACTCTTTAACACGTGTGTTCAAAGTGACTTTTCACAACAATCATTTACAAAATTTTTTAACAAAAAGAAAAAGCTAAGCTACTTTACAAAACCTGATGCACCGTTTACAAATTTTTCACAACTTCGCTAAAGTACCTCGACAACGTCAAAAATAACCGAATAAATTCTAAAACAATAACATTCCTTTCGCGCGGACGAGAAACGCAACAATAAACGCGGGACAAAAAGCAATTTTCACGGAAAACAAATTTTAGGAATGAAAAATCCCAAAATTTTTTTCAGCCCACGCATTGCAAGCGTTTCCGTACCGCTGAAAGGAATGCCTTTGAACTCGAGCGCGGCGCCGAGAGGGAGCAAAGGAAAAAAGGCAAAAAAAAACACTCCGTATAAACGACGTCAAACGAGTTCGCTGGGGCCACTGTAAATAATACGTACACGTACGCCGATAACGAATCCTATCTGCCTTCGTCGACTTTAATCACAATAATTCCGCAATAAGCCGGGGGAGCAGCTCGCGACGAGACCTTTCTTCGTAGTCGTGCCCCTTCACCGACTCTTTCTTCTTTTTTCTTTAACCTCTCGGTCTTCTTTCCTCTGAAGAAAAAAAGGGTAACGGAATTCAATGATTCCGCCATTTTCTTCCGCTGAATTTCACTTGATCTGCACGATTGCGGCGCGGAGTCTCGCCGAGACTTTCCCCGGGCCGAGATGCGTTCGAGAGATTCTCTCGCATTTATCAGATGTTCGGTTAATCGTTTGCCAATTTTTCTCCCCTGTGTATATTTGTTTTGCGTTTGCCTCGAGAGAAAGAAAGAGATAGAGAGAGAAAGCTCATAATGAATACCGACGCTTGACTCGACGTTTATTTATCGTCTGATTGTGCGTCAGACAATGTCTTCGAGCCGTTACTTTTTTTTTCTAACTGTCTCTCTCTCTCTCTCTCTCTCTCTCTCTCTCTCTCTCTCTCTTTCTCTCTCCATCTCTCCATACGCAGTTGAATGTCTTATTCATAGACTTTTGTTTCTTACGAGAGAATATCATCAATTCAAAACCTTATTTATAGCCCAATGAAAAGCTCTCGATCGAATTTTCAATCATTCGGTGTAAGTAATCACCATCGCGCCGCACTTTTACAGCCGTGTCGAGCCTTTCGCTAATACACACGAGCACGTACGCGAGGCTCGAACCCGATTAAACGTTTAACATCTCGTAGCTTCTATAAATAGTTGGAGAGAGAAAGGGAGAGTCTCGAGGTAAAACATCCAAAACAATATCGCAGGCGCACGCCCGGCGCGCTTATTTATCTTCATTAAAAAGTCTCGTCGGGCAGGGCTCGGGATTCTTGGGGCCGAGCGTGCAGCTAACGGACCGGGAAAAATCGCGTCTTATTGCCGATAGCGGAGCAACACATCGGCGAAAGCTCGTTGCGCGAGCGACGATAATGCGCGCCCTCGAGCAATAATGCGATTCCGCGAGGTAAAAAAGGATCGGGGGGGGGGGGCAACTCTTACATGCTCCGGCACGATAAGATTGCGAGTCGGCCCTACGGGATTACTTACGCGTTTTTCTCGCTCGCGCGATCGCGAGACCCTTGTTTGCTTCTTTTTTTTTTCCCCTCCAAGTCAAGCATGTCTGAGGTTCTCGATAAGCTTTCGCTTTTGTAAGGTCGACCTTTCTTGTTATTTTTATTTGGTTTAAGTGTGACGTCGGAGTATTTTAGCGTAAACAGGGACAGTTTTGATTTCGAGCAAAAATCGACGCATTCGGTGATCGAGTGGAAAATTCAGTATTGGCGAAAATAAAAGTACCGTTTTCTAAGCGTGACGCTTGTTTTCAATTTGAAAAATGTGATTTTTCGGATGTAAAATAGTTATTTGGATTAAGTTGTATAATTGACTGGTTAACTTTTCCAAATTAAATTAAGTTCTTCGATAGCGCGTAATCTGGACGCGTGCGTGACTCGAGCCGCGCTGAATATTCATTAAACTTTATTAGGGCACAAAGTGAAAAAAGCTGCAAAAAAATTAATTCACATTTCAAATGAATTTATCACTGCCTCTCGGCAAGTTTTTCATAAAAATAAACAAATGAAAAAAAAACATATATCCTCTGAATTGCTTGAGGTTTCGCAATTCCGTATAGTAAATCGGGCCATGGAAAATACTCAAATTTTCGTAAGCTCCTAGTCGCGATTTGTACATCTGTAGCAATAACAGACTTGGCAAACCGATCGATCCGTTATCTCGAGCAATTCAGAGAGAAAAACCAGATGCTGCCGTGACTCAATAGCGCCATCCAATACACACTCACATTGCATCATTTTCCATTATTCCGCTAAAAAATAAAGCGCACATGTGGTTGCAGGGAAAAAAAATACATTGAGAATAATCTCGAGACTGCCGCGAAACCCACTTTTTTTCACGCGCCGGCCCCCCTTCTTTTCGTATCGCGCCGGATTATCGCCCCTACACGCGAGAGCTTGCGCATTAATTCTCCTTGATGTACATACGACACTTGTAATTTATAAATAGGCGGCGTGCGTGAGCGCTTGCCGTGGCGATTATATAAATATATGTGCGCAAAAAAAAAGAGAGAGAAGGAGGAAGAAGGGAAAAACCAGAGTGTACTCGGTGCTTTTCTTTTTCCCGTGTACATAGCTGTATCATAATTTTTACATAAGCGCTACATTATGTATTCTATTACACCTGTATATGTAAGAGTGTGGCATCCGCTAGAAAGAGAGAAAGAGAAGAAAGATGACGGGAGAGAGAGTGTGTGCGTGTGCGCTTGCAAAAGAGGTCTGAGCGAATGTGCGCGTGAGTGCGCCAGAGCTTCAGATATTCGATATGTAATTATAACGTTGTAAACGGGCTGTAGCAGCGAGAGCTCGATAGCCGATCGCACTACCAGCAGCTCGGACGTCATTAATTAAGCGAGTCGACGACGCATATTTGATATTTGTGTGCCTGTATCCATTTTGTATATGCTACCTATAAAAGAACGAAAATAGAGAAAAAAAACAACAGCGAGTGGCCGCTTACATGCAGCAACCGCTATACTGAAAATTGTAATGAATAAGGAAGGAGATAAACCTATACATTTATGAGATGCGCCAGCGAGATATAAATGTATACAGAAAATATATGATGATTATATATATAGAAAGATAAGCTATAAGTATATCAATACACTGTACACACTCACGCTCATCACCCGATTCATGGTCCTTTGTGCGGACGAAATAAACTTTTAGCGAATCCAAAAATGATGTGTTCATTGATTTCTAAAACATTTTTTCATACACCTGACTGCCCGAGTCACATCCCCTCTTTTGTTTTCCCACCCATGTGACATGTTGGTTTATTTTTTAGAATCCGCGAAAATATTGGTGAACGAAGCCGTGAATTATTTGGCGTTATTTGCAGGCCGATAGTACCCGGGTAAGTTATATGATTGCGGAAAAGCTTTCAGCTGGATTAAATGCGATTAGCGCGGTCTGGCGCCAAAACGTTTACTCGATATTCAAAGTAGATTTCGAGTTTTTTTTTTAATTTTCTTCGCTGACAGATTTTAATGCTCCGATCGTTGGCCTGCACGTTTCAATTTTCACTGATAACTTTGCGCGGTATAACGTAATTTTAACAGATCTATTGATGCGAATTGATAAGTTTATGCACGTACTTGTTTACTTTTCATAAACGGTTTTTGATTTTATATAGTTATTATTTTATTGACTTAATATTCTTAAAGTTTTCATTAACTTCTTTTAAATAGAAAATGACGTAATGTTTACAGTTATAGTTTCATTTTCATTTTGTATATCCAGGTGCAACAGATAACAGTTTAACTGGTAAGTAAAGTTTTGGGCGAATTCCTGAGAAAAATGTTAAATTAAACGATAAAAGAAATTTTTCATATTTCAATATTCATCAAAAACCATATCGGAGCAATTAATCTGTAATATTTTACATCATTAAAAAGCACTCTACCGTTCATTTGCCATCAACAACTCCACCGATCGATGTTACAAACGTTATTAGTTACGAATCCTTCAAAATACCATCAAAACACATTTCAATCCAGCTGCAATGCAATTATAAACAATTAAATTTAGCTAAAATTCGTTGGGAGTTATTATTTTCGCATTTCTGCCAGTGAAAGCGAAGCAAAAAGCAGGAAAGGGTGGGAGGGAAAGGTAGCGCAGAGACAAAATCGCATGAAAAGGGAGAATAAGGGAGTGGGAGGGACAAACACGCGGCGAAGCCTCAATACATCGCTGACACGCGCGCGGAAGCTCAGTGCCGGAAGATCGGTCTTTTTCAAATCCTGTCGGCGACCGAAGGGAGGTCGGTGCGTTTAAAAAGCCGTAGATCAAAACGATAGAGCGAGGGCGGAGATGGGCAGGCATGTCCGGCCTGCGGATCATTTAAATTTCAATTTCGTCGCGTCGCGTCTGGTCCCTCCGTTCGACGCGTTTCCGCAAAAATACGGCAGGTAGCAGAGCTCAAGGGGTGGGGTGGAGGGACAGGGGCGTTTTAATAAAAGCAATCCTCGCGATTTCAGATTGCTTTTATGCGGTATCACGTATCGTCGACCGGATTGAAGTCATTATTCGCAGCGTATAATGACCAACTCCTCCTTTCTCTATAATCCTTTCTCGCTTTCTCTCTTTTCCTTTCGTCCAAAACAACAGCCAGTCGGTGTAGTCGCTCGCGAGGAAGATAACTCGCTTGGTGACTTCCTCCGCGGGAGCAAAAGGAAGAGGTCCGCTCAAAGAAGTCGCGCGAAAAGGAAGAAGAGGTCGCGGCCGCCACAGACGATAAAGTCCAAAGGAGCGTGTCTCCCCTCCTGGCAAATTAAAGCCGGTAAGCAAGCGAAGCGAGAAGCCGAGCGCCCTCGGTCATTAAAATCGCGGCTTCACAGCAGCAGCCGTTTCTTTGCCCATTAGAATGACAAGTGGCGTCGCTGACAGTGCCAAATTAGCAAAGCATGCGGGGGTCTAGCTTCTTTTCTCGCCCGGACTTTTCTTCGACCACGTTAGCTTGTTAGCCCCTCCTATCCCCAGTCTGACTTTATGACGGCCCGATGTCTGATTACGCGCATTACGGCCAACCCTTACCTCTGTCCCACCTTCTTTACCGACTCGTGGTCGCGGTTTTTGATGAGTTTCTCTGCGGCAGCCTGTTGTCCTCAAGCCCTGAACAAAAAAAAGGCCGCAAGGTATCTTGTGGCCTTTTTTTTGTTCGCGCAGCTTTCTTTTCGCCCGTGGCGTCGCGCTGCAAACTTAAATTGACTCCCCTGGCTGACGCTGTAATGCTATTTTCGGGCTAATGAATTTTAAGAAGCTACTCAAGTGCTTCGTCTTGATGGATTCTTTTACATTTTTTTTTGCTACTGGGAATTAATGTCGGTTTGATGACGAGCTTTGCCTATGACACACAAATTCAATTTATTGTACATACTTTGTGGTAGAAAATTAAAAAAAAATGTTTATTGTCAACATTTTATTTTTTAATGCCTGTCCTTTAATACCAAACCAACAGAATAAATTTAAATATCTTTTTCGTCCATCTCGAGTGATCCATCAAAATGATATACATATTGAGCTGCCGGAATAAAATCAGCGATATTCTGCCAATCCCCAAAGTCAGCCTCTGGACTTTTTTTTTTGAAGCGCAGGTGCATCTCTTCCACGCATATCCTGCCACCCATTCCTTAAAAATCAATAATCGCTCACGCACACAAAATGAAAGTGCCGAAATTTAACCTACTTCAAGTTGCCGGTACACAAAGACGCTCAGGCATCCATTAACGCCTCAAGCGTAACGCCCCTCTCTCGTTATTCCTCATCCATCATTCCAACGTGTCTCCGTGTACTCGTAATACGAGCTCTCGCGCGTTCCTCGCTTTATCAGGCAAGACTCGACACGATATACGTGCTTCTCCATTGTACCGCCGAGCTGAATTTGCGCAAAGATGTCAGCAATTATCGGAAATGCACGGGCGTAGCACGTGTCGCTGTAATTCTCGTCAATTTCGACGCTGAAACGTACATAAATAATGTTTGTTTAAGAAAAGTCAAGTTGAAGTAGAAAAGAGATTTTTGTTCTTATGATATTAGTTTTTATTTAATGTTGACGCAAATAATATAAAAATATCAAGAGAGATTTATTCGCGCAACTTTTAAAGCGTAATTTTAAAAAATTAAGCAGCTATCAACAAGCTAAGCTTGCGTTTTACGACCTCAAAAGGTAAAAAGAAGAGAGGCTAATCTTTCTCTCACTCTCCCACGAGTTGCGTTTAGCTTTGTCAGCATGAAAAAAAAGCCTGAACCCGCTAAGGCTCACACGCAACAGCATGTCGTTCAGCTCGAGTCTGGGCCTCTTTCGCGCGGCTTCGCTCGAGCTAGCAGCGTCGCGTAATGAAGGGTTTCCGGGTGCATTAGCGGCGCCACGAGCTCTGAGCCTCTGAAAAAGCGCAAGCGCAAAGTAACGCTCTCGGGCCCACAGCGTGCGCGGCTCTTTTAAGTCTCCAGTAGGCGAAAATATTCCAGCCGACAGGCTGAAAAAAAAAGAAGAAAAGCAGAAAGAGAGAGAAAGAGTGAGTACAACTGCGGTGGGTATGGAAGGGAAAAACGTCGCGCCAACCGCGCCCCGGCGCATGAAAATTAATTAGAGCTGCCGGGCGCGCTTGCGAGGGCCGTGTGCGTCTAAAAGAAGGCCGCCAGACGCGCTGTATAAATGCTCGGTAATTAAAATAATAATTCCTTAAATCTTGGCCTGCGCTGCCTCTCTGGATCTTTACCGCGGCGCAAAAGCTGAAAGGCTAGGCCATCGGTTCTTTCGGCGTTCCCTCGAGGTTTTTCGTTGACTTCTTTGTGGGCTTTTGCTTGCGTTTGCTTTGGCCTAAAGCGTATTGTCGAGGTAATTCTTGGCGTCAAGTTTCGCTTTGTAAACATGACTGCTTTAAGCTTCGCGTACACGTATTTGAAGCTTTTGTAATTTGTTCTTTATTTATCAGGCTTCACAGTTAAATACTTGTTTTTACTGGTACATTAGGTAATCCGAACACGAACTTCAAGTAGATCCGAGTAGCTTGAGATATCTTGTTGATTTACTCTTTTTCGTTTTAAGGTAGTCCAGGTTATGCAAATTATTCGAGCGATTAATCACACACTCTACATTAACGTCATCTGATTAAACTCAAACGTCACCTTGCAGTCGTCAATAATTTTTTAACTTCAAGGTTATTAACAAAAAGGTATACGGACTTAAAAGAGCATTTTTTGACATCTCGGAGCGTCTAAGCGTCAGTTTCAAAATACATATCATGAGACTAAGAAGTTTCGAGGAAGACAAATTCTTCTTTTCAGCTTCCCGTCAGCTGGTTAGACGCGAAATGTCTCCGCCCACTCGCTTCATTTTTACAACACACGCGCAGCATAATTGTCGCGGGCAGGAAATGGTAAACTGCCGGTTCCTCCTGCCAGAGTTTCTTCCTGCATGAGTCGCATGAATCAAAGCCGAAAGATTGATGTCGCCTCTAGCGCGTGTGATGTCGCGTCGCGCGTCAATCCGGCAATTAAGCACTTTTTGCCTGCAACCGGCGTCTTCTCGTAGAACGAACGAGCTCCCGCTTAGCGGCAGATTAATACTTTAAAGATCTAAACGCGCCTTTTCCAAGCGGACTCCGTAAGACGCATTAGTCAGATCCTGATATGCATCTCCCTGGACGTGATTGATTCGCGAAGCTATCTAAGATCACTTGGCCTCGGAACAGGTACACGCGTACTTATCGCCGCGGCTTTTCCTGGTTTGTTCAATTCAGAACTGCGTCCAAGAGATTCCGCGGCTGATTAGATGAGTATTTTCGGAGCCTCATATCAAGAGGTTGCTGTCGCGTAGTTGGAGGAAATTTGTGAAAGCGCGGCGTTTCTGCCGAGAAAGGCCGGTCTCGAATGGATTTTATGGCTCATTCTTTAGGTATTGCAGGGGGGAAAGTATCCGCGATCGGGACGATACGATCGAACGAGCCTCGGAATGGGGTTTTACAATGAGTATGTGCTTGGCTATTTCTCGATTTTTCAGGTTCATTTTATTACCGATATTTTACTGTTGCTATTATTTGATATTACGCTGCGCATGAATTTCCAGTGTTTATAGTAGATTCGCGGAACAATAGTTAATAAAAACCGGCGGTGTTATTTGAACGTTAAAAAAAATTATAAACTGTTACGTATCTAAAGATAGACGCAGATTCCAAAACGACCGCGGCCTTATATATGATCAAATTTACAAACATGCTGGAGCTTGAGAGTTGAGCATTATTCAGAGTCTAGAAGAATCTTACAACCGCGTACATTACGAGATTATTTCAGCAGAGACCCAGTGTTGTGACAAACGCAACAAATTGGCCTCTTACAACTCTGCGACAATTAGCCAAGACGAAAAGAGCAGCCGTTTATATTTCGACTAACTTCTCCACCAGAGCGATAAATGTCAGGTTCTCTCGCGCGCGCTCCGCCAAAAGAGCGATCGCTAATTGAAAAATAAGTCGATGCTCGCGGACAATGCGGCTGCGGGCCAAGCGACAAAAGGAGCAGCAGAGTCCGTCACTCGCAGCCCAAGAGACTTGCTCCTCGACGCGTCGCCAATTTGCAATTTCGATAAACGCGCCGCGTGTTACAAGGAGCCGGCTGCTTTCAGCAGCTCGTTTGCAAATTGCGGCTGGAAAGGGACGCGCACAAAGCCGTCTTTTAATCTACGCGACAGACCGGTGGGAAGGGCAGTCGGAGGCACTATTGGCCGGATGGGGGTCCTCGAGTGGCTTCGCGATTCAGACCTTCGAAAGGAATAGGACGGAGAGAAAGAGATAGCGAGCAAGAGAGGGACAGATAGACCTTTGGCCCTGCCATCCGGGAACTGTGCGGCTGATTGGTCCGAGGACCAACCGCTGGGTTTCACCCGATTTCTGGTGGGAGATCCCGCTCCTATCCTTAGATCGACTGCTGTTCTTAATGCGGCGTGTACAGGGTCTGATTCATCTATCGGTAAGGCATGAGTGAAAGAGACTAGAGTGACGGTCCCATAAACAGCGTTGACGAAATCGACTTGCTTATGCCTCTCTTTTTTCTCCCTTTTTCTCCAAGAATATTGATTAATGTAATTTATTATTCTGAATAAATTATCAATTGATTAGATTAGTTTAAAAAGTAAAATATAAAAATGAACGAGTTGCAAATAAAATTTCGAAGCACAGGTTTACGCGTGAAGTAGGCTGTACGTATGATAGTGAATAAAAAAATGCGCAAACAAATTTTAGCACATCTATTTTAAATTGTTAAGTTGTTTTTTCTTTAGAATCGACCGTTATATATGATACGAAAATGTAAGGCAAGCTCAGTAGTAGTTGAAAAATTCGCTGAAGATGTCGTACGTAATAGTTGAGATTAGCAGTGGTATGATTAGTGGCAAAATATTGAAGAGCATTGAAGGTGTCGATTATTGCGCTTTTATGGGTATACCGTATGCTGAACCCCCTATTGGTCATTTAAGATTCAAGGTTTTTCACAAAATTTTTATGAATTTTTATAGTAATAAAGTTAAAATGACTTTCCATTTAAAAATTAATTATTTAACTAATATAGGATCCGGTACCTATCAAAAAATGGAATGGCATAAAGTATACCATCAAATATGAGTCAATGTGTGCTCAATGCAATATATATTCGCAGACTATGTCTGGTACGGAAGACTGTCTGTATTTGAATGTGTTCGTAAAGAATTTAAATGCAAATGATAATAAGGCTGTTATGGTGTGGATTCATGGAGGAGGGTTTTATTTTGGAGATGGCAGTGATCTATTCTACGGTCCAGATTATTTGATTGAAAAAAACATTGTTCTTGTAACTATCAATTACAGGCTTGGTGTATTTGGTAAGTTAATAACAACTATTTAATTGTTACAATACTATATATAATATTAATAAATTACTTGTAATGTCTGTAATTGATGTTGATTTTTAAAATAGGTTTTCTAAATCTAGAAGATGAAATCGCTCCAGGAAATCAAGGTTTTAAAGATATAGTGTTGGCTCTACAATGGGTACAGAATAATATAAAAAAGTTCGGTGGAAATCCAGACAATGTCACTATTTTTGGTGAAAGTAGTGGTGGTGCTGCTGTTCATTACTTAACCTTATCGCCACTAGCACAAGGTCAAAATATATGTCAAATTTAAATTATTTGATTAATATCATTATCTATAAAAAAAATTTTAATTCAGGTCTTTTCCACAAAGCGATTTCGCAAAGTGGCGTTGCTTTAAATCCTTGGTCTTTCATTGAAAAACCAAAGGAAAAAGCAATCTTATTGTGTTCGTTGCTTGGAGAAGATTTGGAGAATCCCTTGGAAATTCTTTTATTTTTAAAAATGATGGATTACAAAGAACTACAGGAAATGCAGGAAAAAATGCGGAAGTCCACTGTAAAAATTTTAATTTGCAAAGAAATGTAGTTTATATAAGTAGATTGTAAAAATTTGTAAAGTTTGTTATCTAATTTTTTTCATAGACAAACTTTCCTTTCGGACCAGGAGTAGATGACAAATCTTCAAATCCTTTTATGCCATATCCCGTTGAAGAAATCGCCGAACAAGGTGTTCATGTACCTTATCTCGTCGGTTATAACAGTCGTGAAGGAATATCATTTTTAACAGGTACTAAATAAGAAAGAAATAAGATAAAGATAATTTAGAAAAATTAGATCAATTTAGTGTTTTAGGAAAAAATCGAAAGGAATTGTTTAAAATGATGAATAGTAATTTTCGAATAATATTTGACGAGGGCACCCACCGAATATTAAAGAGGAATAATTTAAGTACGGAACAAATTCGTCGATTGTATTTTAAAAATTCAATTATATCAGAAGAAAATTGCGATGTCATAGCAGATTTAATAGGTGATGTATTATTTGTTGAGGGTATTCATAAATTTCTCAAAATTCAAGCAGAAAAAAGTACTTCATCCACGTTTTTTTATAAATTGTCTTACGATTCGAAATGTTCATTGGCTAAATGTATGCTGACAATGCCACCACCATCGGGTGCTAGTCATTTTGATGATATTAACTATCTCTTTAAAATGAAATACTTTGAAGTGTTGAATATACCTTTTTTGAAAGAAGGAACTGAAGATTACTTAACAATGAAACGAATGACTGAGTTATGGACTAACTTTGCCAAGTATGGGTGAGTTTAATAAATTCGTATCTAAATTTCTGGAATCTCATCTTTACTTAATCCTCATTGAAGATTTGCTAGATACATAACAAAAAATAATAAATTAATTTTTTAGAAAACCGACGGTCAGTACTTCAAAATTGATTCCCGTACATTGGTTACCAATTAACGATGGTACAGTGCTTCAGTACTTGAACATCGATAAGGATTTAAGTATGAAATCAATGACAAATATAGAAAACAAATATTTAGCTGCTCAATCAATAGAAGTATAATAATTACAGTGCTATTAATTGTATGTGCCTATATAGAAATAAAAATTACTCCAACATGTAAAAAAACGCGTATTCATAATTAACACATCCTTTACATATTCAGTCGTGGCGATGCAAATATTTACCTCTAGTCACTCTTCAACACGCGATCCATAAAATGATATTGCCCGCGTCAACGCCCTAGCCGGTAGGTATCTACTAACGAGCAGAGGATGACGCAGCCCCTGCTCGGTAGCCAGAAGCCGCGACCTTGCGATATCCCAAAGTCATGGAGCTCTTGGAAAGCACGTGGCGCGTTGGGAGATAAGGTGGTGGGCAGTGCGGGCACGTAGCAGCAAATCACCCGACGCGCAGCATCCGGTGCGCTCTGGCACGTCAACTCTGCTCGCTAAACAATGCAGGTAGTGAGAGAGTGAGAGAGAGACACGCATTCTCGTATATTTTATTCATTCGATGCTTGGCTGAACTCTTGGAGGATTAAGCGGGGGGGGGGGGAGCCAACACGAAGAATGTAAGGGGAAAAACTGGCGGCGCCACGTGACTTGCGCAAACTCAAGACGAAGTTTTCATTTTGGAATTCTTTGGTGGTTGTTGAAAAAAGTTTTGGACAATAATGGTTTGGGAAATATTTCAAGCATTGAATAAAGTTTTTTTTTACGTTAAAAACCGGATTTCCATTGAAATTATTTCATTTCCATGAATAAATTAGGCAGTCGTGTTTAATCAGAATTGAATACATGCCAGGCTTGAAAATTCATTTCCGACAAACAATTTATACAATCCCTTTGTAGAAAAAAAATCTTTCAGCGCGAGGCCCGAGCAATGAGCGCATCTCGGAAATCCCTCGGCGAAGAAAACTCAATTGCCGGGCGGAATAACTTTCTTCCACGAAGCCGATCCTCGCGCGAGCCAAAATAAAAGCGAAGGGAGAGAATAGCAAGCAAGGTGCGAAAAGAGAGGAGAGGAAGGAATAAGACGAGCGCGGAGACGCGCTACGAGCCGAGGGTTTAAAGCGCGACGGGAACGAGTCGACGACTATGGACTGGCACAATGGCTCGCGAGCGATAAGTGCCTGTCTCGTTAGGCCTGTCTGCGATATCTTTTTTCAGGCTGGGAAAAAGAGCCGCAGCCTGAGGGAGGTGAAATTTAATTATTCGCACGTATGCATGCGTACACGTGAGGTTGCGGAGCTTGTTGAATGGTGCACCTTGAAGGACTCGAGTTTAAACGTACGTCGTACAAACTGACGGCTATTGCCGTTTTTGTTGAAATTTTTAGCGGCGCTTTCTTCGCGACGTTGTGAAAGGAACTGTGCGGTGAATGGGCATTGGAGAAATGACGCGCTTCACTTTCATCTTGCCGGAGGTTAATGAAAATTTTCAATAGCCTTGTTGTATGTCACTGTCTTAAGAACACTTAAAGTTCAATAACTCATTATGCACTAATCAATTGAATGAATATCTATTTTCTGTGGTCGTACATAATTTTCTCTACCATCAGGTACATCTTAATGTATCGTCAATCTTTACGTATTCCTTTAGTTCGTTGTCAGTTTCGATTTCTCAAGTAACCTTCCGGTATAGTTACACACTTTAAAAAAACATTATCCAATTTTTTTCACGCAGTCATACAAATATTTTTCAAACATATTTACCAGCTTGAAACTAATACGAGCGTTCCGACACTAAAAAAAATGACCGTGCATGAAGGCTTAATTAAATGACCAATCGTAAATCAGCCTCTGTGCTCCTAAAAAATAACGCGAAAGTTCCAATCTTATCAGTCTCCACATTATTTTCACGAGTCCGACGCCAGGCAGCTTGGTTGCAAAAGTAGGGTGGAAGGCAAAAGCGTCCTCGTTATCACTCGCCATTTTCATTCCGAATCGCCGCTAATTTTCCGAGTCTGAAAATTTCGCAAAACTCTTTCGCGTGATTATAGGTGACGAGTCTTTTTTTTTGTCCACCAACTCGTAAATTCGCGGGCGCCACGGTAAAAATTCATTATTAAAACTGCAGGGTAAAAGCTCTCGGAAAGCATTGCCGTAATTGAAAATTTCATTCGTCGTTCGCTCTTTGCAGAGCGAAAAACTTGCGAGCAAAAGGAGTTCCTAAAACATGTATGCCTTCCAAAAGGTGCTATTTCGTCTCTTGGTGAATAGCAAACTACATCGGGGTCGTTTTGTATTTCGCCGATTGGCATCTGGATGGAAATTCGCGAATAGCAAAATTGCCGCGTGCGTCCAGCTTTATCGATTGCCTCGCGTTCCCGCTCGAGTGACCTCTCGCGGCCTCGACGTTGCCTGCGGTCAGCGGACTCGCGGCTTCGAGACCGAATACCCCTGCACTCTGCGTTTACTAATTCGACCTGGAATTGTGTAATGCTGTACGTGTTGTCCTACCGCAGGTATAGATAGATTGTTAGTTTGTTGCTTACCGCGAATAGTGGAAACATGACACATTGATGATCGCAGTTGTTTTAGGATTACGATAATAGTTTTTGGAATCAGAGGATTATTTGTTGATTTTACGGACTATTTTTTAAAGATCGATTCAAATAAAAAAGTTAATTTAACGTGAGAGATACATATCGTATAAGTAGAACAAGTCTTGTATGGTAAGACGCGCGTTTTTTTTTTAATAAATTTGTCACATTTTTAATAAAAAAAATCATTATGTCATTCCCACTTGAAAATAGCTCATTTAAAGCGACTATTTCAGCAAGTTCATTAGAAAATTCGTAAAAGATCATCTTATACCCTTTATACGTTGAAGCCCACAGTCGAAAGGGGCATACAGCCCGCACGCGAGAGATGGCGTCGAGGCAGGAGCATGGTAGGGCTATTTGCACGTAATCCGCGAACGGCGACATAATATCGTTGAGAGAGAAAGAGGGAGAGTCTGTGGCCGTTTTTCCGAGAGCCGCCCCTTTTGTAAGCCGAGGCGCTATACTCTTAGCGACGTGGTATCGTGGTATATACATATGCGCGGCCTGGAGTGGGATGCTGTCCGGCATCAGACGCGCTCAAATTACGTGGCGGACTAGCCGGTGCACCTTATACCTGCGGCTCTCTTCGTGTCGGCTATACATACAGCCGGATAGCGCGTGTCGTGAAACGAGCCACGCAGTTAGAGGTGGAGGTGGCTTGTAGAGCGCGCCAAGAGAAAATGATACAGAGCGCGGCAAAAGAGTAATGGCCATATGAGAAATGAGAGACGACTGGCGTACCTGTGCGTGCGCCTCCCGGCGAAAGTGTAGACGCTCGTCTATGCGCCGAGCCTGCCACGAAATTGCCAGATACGTACTCGCACAGCTCGCGAGCACAGCCGATTCTCCCAGCCGATAAGCACGACGATTTTTGCTCGACGCTTTTACCTTTTTTCCTTTCTCTCTCTCTCTCTCTCTCTCTCTCTCTCTCTCTCTTGAGACCTTTTTTTTAACACCGCCTCCTTGTTTCCAATGTAAATTGCATGTCTTACTCTGTTGGCTTTTGAGAAGCTATTCTCGACGGCTTTTCAGAAGCAGACTACTGTGCGCCCCTGCGTAATTTGCGGTTGGATAGTGTTAGCTGACAATTGCGGTTTGACTTTAAGCTTTTTCTGGGAACGGTGGAGTAGTTGATCCATTAATTCTTAAATGAACTACTTGATAGATTGGATCTATATGGAATTATTTCCAATTATGATTGATTCAAGGATTTTTAGTAGGATTACTTAAGTTTCATCGTTAACTCTACGATGATATAAAATAGGTCTAATATATTGTGGGCGACTTTTGTGGACGTAATCATTAAACGTGTGTCTATGGAGTAAAGCGGAACATCGACTAATTTTTTAAAAGTCTTAATGCTGTTTATGAAAGCTTTGAGAGAGAATGCCGGCAAAGGGAGTCTTAATTTTAATATGCAAAAATTGCAAGGTAAAACTACTTTAACTCTGCTAAATTACTTAAACTGAATTTCTCCGGTAAATTAATTAAACTTGAAGCGCAAAATAAATTTTGAATTCATTAGAAACATCCAGTTATAATTACTTTTCACTCCCTCGGCAGAAAGAGATAATATCCTCTATTTATCCTAAAAGTACATAACTAGGCAAGTTGAAAAATTTTTCTTGCCGCTGCCTGGAATCCCATTAAAAATCATAGCGTCAAGCTTTGGATAAAATTCGTTTTGAAAATTTGCCCAACAAGTTAAATGAAAGAATCAGTTTAATGAACTCGCAGCTCCTTGCATTAACATAATCAAATCTGAAAGTCACGTCTTTATAAACAACGTATACCTATACCTCGGCTCACAAGGTATCCAAGGCAAAAGTCAACAGTCCATCTTTCATACCGATCGTTAATGACCTCCAGCTTGACCCACACCCACTCGAAGCTCACGTTTGTCCAATATTTCACGAGCCGCGGTCTGGCTCCGCGTCAATAATCCAGCCGCATGCGCCGGCAAACGAATTGAGTTGTCGGCGAGTTTACGATCTATCGACGAGCAAAAGTCGGTCGCGCGTGTCTGTCCCGTTCGGGAGAATCTATTTCGGACTCGAGCTCACTATGCTCCCAGGAACACTATTCCTAGAGAGCGGCACAGCGAAGAAATTAAGTGAGCTGAATGTGTTTATCAAGTAGCTTTAATGCGGCGATTTATTTTGAATTTTCGCTTAATTGTTCGGGTAATGGTAGTTCAAGCACGTTCTCTTCGGCCGGCTCATTAAATTTCGACTGTGTGTACACACTTTTAATCACGGCGATATCCGACATAATCGCGAATGATTAAAAATCAGGAAAGCCAATCGTTTCGAGCGAAGTTCGGCGCGTGACCGGAATACCTATACCCTGAGGGGTCCAAAAGCGAGCATTTCGATCGTTAAAATACAGCTGGCAACATTATCGCTCAAATTGAAAACCAACTGAACCATCCATCAAGCCCCCCTCCTTCATTCTCTCGAAAGCTTTCTGCGAGCAAACGCCGCTAACTTATCGATCTTCCCCTTTTGGATTAATGCAAATGCACCAGCCGCCAAGTTACATGACTCTAACGTAAAAATTTAATTAGGTTCATAGGATTACATGTCTTGCATTTAGATATTTTATAACAAGTTTTTAAGAAACATCTTCAATATTTCTACTGCAGCGTACTCCCTATCGATTTTCTAAAAAAAAAAAAAAAAAATTGCGCAAAGGATGACGAGTGAGGGGGCGCATTGTCTCTCAAGTAGGTCGCGATCCCTCAAAGAGTTCTCTCTTTTCCAGGGTAGAGTTCCTGCCGGAGGGGGACTCGTCGACGAGCCGACGCGACGCGAGCACTCGGTGATAGGGCGTAGGACAAAGGGTGCGCGCGAGAGAGCGTGTATGGGGTGAAAAGCGAGAGAGTAAGAGAGAGAGAGAGAGAGAGAGAGAGAGAGAGAGAGAGAGAGAGAGAGAGAGATAGAGCACAAGTTAGCGCGCGTCGTCCCCTTCGCCTTGACTCGCATGCTACTCTTCTCCGGAGGCTCGTTTCAAGAGGATGAGGGCCCGAGGTCAAGTTCCCCGAGTTTCTAAGGTTCCACCTGACGTCGCTGCTGTCCGCTACTTTTTTTTTATCGATTTTCCTTCCGAACGCAGCCTTATTCTTGTTTTTTTTTCTTTTTACTCCGCTAATTGCCTTAATTGTGTTCGGTTCTTCTTTTCACTGTTTACAAGGTGTGGGGTTACTGAACTTGGGCTCGTATGAATTTTTAAATTCAAGTTCCTGTAGTTTAATAATTTAGTGAAACAAATCAATGAGCTTATTAACTTTTCATTATTCTGCACGTATACCCATCAAATAGTTTCTATAATAATTCTTGTTGCCGTGTACTTATGAATAGTTAAATTTTGACGTTTGAGTAATTGTTTCGGTATGCGAATAGAAACGTCAGTTTCGATTAGCAGTCGTTTACACAATTAGTAATTGATTTAAATTATCATTTCTATGTATAGTATTGTAATGCAAACAACAACGTGTTCCTGTGACGAAGTAATTCCGTACGGCACGTGTGTGCTTAACATACAATGATTAGCTCTTTACATAATAATACAGCTAAAGGAAAAAAAAACGAACAATCAACATAATTCGAGCAGTCCATCACGAGTTTGAAATTTATTAGAAACACGATAAAAACCTTAATAGATCATAAAAAGGCAACACATTTACCACTCGCAGCATGGGTAGGCTTAAGGGAGAGAGAAAGAAGGAACGAAAACAATATCCGATACAGGCGTGGCGATACATCTCCGGTACATAATGAAGGAGTCAGGAGAGGAGATTTCTTCGGGCGGCCACCTTTCCCCTTTAACAGAAAGAGCGAGGCGAGAGCCGCAGAAAGAAGCCCGTCGGCTCGGCAAATGCATAAATTTCAGTTTTCGCGGCCGCGCGCCCTTTCAGGCCAAATATTGAAATATTTCCCTCGGCGGAGAGCAGCCGGCGAGGCTCGTTTATTCGCCGACGGAGAAAAAGCCCGGGTCCCTCGAGGTGCCAAAGTAGCCAGCGATCTCGCGACTACGGCTGCGCAGCGTGAAAGCCTCTGCGTTGACGCGAGCAGGCAGTTTCCCGCGTACACCCCCTCTGCGGCGACAGCGCTCCTCGCCCCTAAAGCGTAATCTAATTTGTACTTTGGCTTGACGAGCAGCCCCTTCCTCCAACAGCGCGCACTTTTCCGCAGCAGACTCGCATGCGCGGCTCCCGCTCTTTTTCTCTATTGTCGCGCCTCGCACCCTCTATTTGTCTATGCTCCTTGATGTCTGTCGTTGTTTTAGCTGAAAAAACGCGCCTACTCTCCCCGCTCGATCTTTGTGTTTGTCGTTACGATTGTTCGGCCGTTTTACTTGCTCGGGCTTCTACGAGCAGCCTCGACCATATCCAACTTTTGCTCTTGTAATGTTGCAAGTTTTATTACGAGCACTCGCCTACGCAAGCCGAAAGATTGAAAAAGTTTTGCACTTCCGAGTCGTTTGATAATTTTCTTCCGACGCATAGTCACGCGAGGCAAGGATGTTCGCGAGACTATTTTACTTTTTTCCCCGTGGTAAAACTACTGCGCATGACAATGTTGAGATGTATTTTTTTATTTCCTAGGAACTACGAGCCGTTTACCGAGCTCCCAGCCGAAACGCGCAGTGACATATCCTTCGTATCGATTTCTTTCCCTTCTCTCCCCCTTCGTTGACATTGCAAATACTCATGCGTCCCAGCGGCTCGGTACATACAGGCGTCAAGAGACAAGCCTACCCTCCGTTTGCCGTTGTGCACACGCTTATACACACACAGTCACCTCTTCGTCGCTATATTAGCTCCGTTTTCGGTCGCTGCACAACGAGCGTTTTCTCGACCCCATGAATACGTGCAAGTCGTCGGTTTGCTAGGGTCTCCGTGGATCAGCGAGGCTTCTAGCATTATTCCGAGAGCGCGTGCGCATAGAGACGTCTTGAATCGCGGCCACGAGGCTGAATTCATAGTGCATACTCATTTGTATGCATTTCTCCGATGCGAAGTTTAAAAAGGTTAATTCTAGATTAACGGTTTTGCCTACTTCTTTACAAACGGAGGATGAGTTATACCTTCGGGCACCTTGATTTGCCTGTGAATATATTGTGTTTGCTAAAAACGTGGTATTGTAAGCGCAATTGCACTTTGATTTACGCTGTTTTTACCAATGATCGAGTACAAGTGATAGTGTAAATACTTGAGGTTTAATCTGATTATTTATGTAACTTATTGGGTATGAATGCTCTATTGTGCAGCAATTATTACGATACTCTAGACAATATCGCGCTAACATAACTTTAATTCTAATTCGCTTAAGAAATTTAGACCTACAACTATGATCTGGTCATCGATCACATTCAAACTTAATCCCAACGACATAATTCAATGACAGCAAAGAAATATTTGATAGAAATCTTTAGAGCTCGTCGACTTTATGACATGGCATACATAATCATATATGCGGGCTAGCGTCTGGTCTAGATCGAGGAAAACAATTGCATCAGAGCCGAGCAACAGCGTCTCCATTCAAATGTTTCACTAACAAACTTGCCGTAACAGCAGGATTTATGCAGCGTGAGTCAAACCTCCGAACCTCTGGTCTTTTTTTTCCACGGCCCTTACCCCCCTGATCTTTCTCTCCCAGTAGAGAAACGACGATCCTTAATTCTAATAAAAGTTGACTTGTTTACGACTCGGAGACGCATACACACACGTACACTAGCGAAATGCCTTTTTCCGAGGGAATGAGGGTAAGCCGAGGCAAGCCAAGGAGCCGGGGGCATTGATATATACGGCTCGGCGCTTATTTCAATGCCAATACGTCGAAAAGAGGATAGGGGCTTTGTGCGGATCTTCGCTTGTATCTATATAGAAAGCTCCCAAGCGTGGTCGAAGTCGCGTCTTGAGCGCGTGAAATCCGAAATCAAACGGCGCGCCTGACTTTTTTTTACGATCGCTCGGAGTGCAATAATTTTCCCTCTTTGGAAGTGATACCTACGCGCTACGGCTCATGTGCACGTGTGACTCTAGGCTGAGCACGGCGGGGAAAGAAAACTTCGTTGGGCAAAAAATACGAACTCCTGGGCTATACGTATATGTTCGCACATCATTCTCGCAGTAATTGGCCTGCGATTTTCTACCGGCGAAATTCTTTTGTGCTGCCGAGATTTATGATAGTTCGGGTATAATCGAGTCCAAAGTTCCCAAAAGCGCCAGTTCATTATGGAATTTGCTACTTATCGTTTGTATTATTAAAGTAATTCAGAACCGCAGTTTATTACTAAATCGTAACATCGAAATTCATATTAATTGTGAGTAATGTGTACGGGGAAGTAAAAAATTGCAAGCACTTCGACTAGCCAATTAAACATTATTCAATTAAAATTATCATACAAATGGTCCATAAACAGCAACTGACCGCAACGCAATTCTAATAATACCAATGCCATCAGCAATAACAATTTAATCCCTCCTCGGCTAATCCCCAAGCATAAAGCGAGTTTAAGACGCTTTGCTGGGGCGCAAGAGCTCATCCCTCTCGGCATCTTCGTTTTCCTCCTACGGTTCTTCCTTCCCAACAATCTCTTTCTCCCTCTCTCTTCCTTGGCGTGACGCGAATTCACCTTCTTGCCCCCCCCCCCTCCTAACAGCTGTGTGTATATATATACCTATCAAAATGTGTTTTCGCTATCGGCGCGATGAATCATATACCTCAAATCGGATTAGCCGGAGGTCTCGTCATAATCGACTGAGGTTTCGCGCAGCGGCGTCGGCGGCACAGCACTGCTACTAGCGCGCCAAGCGAAACGAGTAATTAACTCCGTTTCATTGGATTTCCTCGAAACCTCCGGGCGGATTTCTGATCGGGAAAAGACCATTTACCAGATCAGGAGTTAGCGGGAGTTTTAGTTGAAGGTGGAAAAAGAGGAAAAATGGAAAACATGAAAAATGGCGTTGGATGAATCGGGAAATTTTGTAGTTTCGATTAAATGGTCAGAAGCTTTGAACTCTAGCTTGAGGGAATTTGAAAAATTGATTCCTGTTTTTTTTTTATAAATTAAAAAATCGAATTTTACTCGGTTTTATATTTTTGTGCAACCGAAACAATTTGTTCTTGATCGTATATAACAAAAATGTTACGAGGAAGTAATGCCTTATACTCCAGCGTAAAATGATAAAGTAAGAAAGCGCTGTTCTAAAATAGATTAGGCAACAAAAGCAAAGATCGAGAGTAACGCAGGTAAAACCAAGGCTTGGGCGAAGTATAACGCAATTCATCGCACGTTACTCTTTTAAAACAAAGTTACCCGGCCTGAAATAAAGTAACGAAAAGAAAAGCATCTAGTCGAGCGACTCCGTATCCGGAGGAAAAACGGAGCGCTCAACGCTGTAGGGTAAAAGACCGGAGTCGAAAGAGAGAAAGGGAAAAAGAAGCCAACATCCAGCCCAACGATAAGGTCGGCGTATAAACTCGCTGGCTAAACTCGTGCGCTTAGAGTCTGCACACGCGCAAGTCAGGTTCCTTCTCGAACGAATCGCGCTGCGGAAAGAGCACGAGGACCTTACCGATCTCCTTTTAAATCAATTATTCAGCTTGCAACGAGCCTTTCTCTCTTTCTCGTTTTGTGTCTTGCTCGCCCGCTTGCCGGGCAATAAAAATATTTTATAAAGATAGCCCTGGGCGCGTATACCTTACGGTTCTGCGCGAGAAGGATCAAGCTATATGCTCAGTCGAGGCGCCGGAGACTGCTGAGGTTTGCGTGTGCCGCGAGCGCAGGCCGTCCGTTATACGCGTGCATGTTGGCTTCGGATTGTACTAAATTCCTGTCTAGGACTTTGACTTCCCTTTTGCACGATGTCAAAAATGCATTGCTTCTCAACATTTTATTTGTCTTCACTTTGTTACAACATTCTAAGATCTGAGCTATTTATTTCGCAAGAGACTTCTCTTTTTTAATCTGTTTTAATATGAAATACAAAAATAGCGGTGTGTAACGCGAGCGAAAGCTAAAGTAAATGTAAGCTCTTTTAATGACGATAACAGCGAGAGGCAGGGCCAACAGCAGCAGTAGGATGCCGCCACTATTATTTCCGGCAGAAAGTATCATTTCTGTTTACAGCCCAGATTCTCTCGGCGCATTAAATTCCTTTCTAAATTCCGCCGCGTTTTTTTCGGTCCTAGCCCTCCCGCGCGGCCTTTGTCCCTCGTTACACATTTCTCGCTTTTTTCCGGGCTCCCGCGTTTTTTTCACCCTTTCTCGCGTGCGTCGCCTTTCTCCCTCACGGCACATACACGCGTCCGCCGAGCCGTTGTTTTATAACCGGCGAGTTTAATGCTCGCATCAAACTTTTAATTGCCCCTACACTGCCCTCCCCACCCTTACGGCCAGGCCAACAGATGGGCAGTAGCTTGCATACACGTAGTGGTCCACCGTAAAAATCGTCGTGTGGAAAAGCCACGCTTAGCTTTTCTCAGCGAGCGGTTGCACCGGCCTGAGAGTTCTGCTACGAGAAGAGCACTGCTCAAGGGGGTTAGAGAAGGGGGATTAAAAAATTTTCTAACAGCAAAGAGAGAAAGAAAGAGAGGATTCCGTGCGTGATAGCCTCCCTCCGCCTCCGGAAAAGTGCCGCAAGCTTGGTCTTTTCTTCAGATTTGTTATTTCCCCTTTTTTTAAGCGGCGCTCTTGTTACAAGCTGTGGAGACGAGCGGAGGGATCGCGTGGTAATACTTTTAGCGGAGGAACGTCGGAGCTTTGAGTTGCGTGGTTGGGGGATAGTGTACCGGCATAAAAGTTGATAAAAAGTTTCAAGAAGTGGCCGGCTGTTACGGGGCTATGAAATGATCATTTTTCCTTTTTGCTTTTCTCGCTTTCTGATTTGAAGGATCATATTATTAAGGAAAATAAATCTCGTGATTAATCGTTGACATTTGAATTGTTTGGGGAAAATACATTTAGTATTTACTTTTATCAAGAGACAGCAAACTTGCAGTGTTTTCTTTAATCCAACTTATGCATATACGTATCCATCGTTTTCCAAAGACAGATAACTTGGAAAAGCAACATCGCGATACCGCCTGAAGGCAGCAAGGCCGATCGTGTGTTCCCATAAATTTCGTCCGCGTGCATATAAGTACGGGCGGGTGTCTGACGCGCGACTACAGGGTAAGAGAAACGGCCGAGTGGGATTATGACGGGTAGGGGCAATCGACGGAGTGATGGATTAGCGCCGGCCCGTTTCGTGCATTAGGCTAATTCCTTGTAAAAAAAAAACATGACGAGACGTGTCTTCCTCACGACTGCGATACCTTGATAAAAAGAAGCATTGCCAGCTGCGGCGCGCTCATGCATAATTATATTTCAGATGCTTGATCGAGCGTTAGGGAAAAAGTGAATTTAACAAGAAATGCTCGATCATCAAACGAGACTGAATTCTTTGTTTTTTAGATAGACTATGTAATTTTACTAATCGTTATCGTTCAATTTTTTTTATAACTTTTACTTGGATTCAAAGCGTCTTGAAAGCGTATGAAAATAGAGAAGCAATGAAAAGTTTCCCTGGTAGTAGGAAAAATTTCACTTAAAATTTTGCTTTTATTGAAATTTTTCCGAAACCATATCAAGTTACCGCGGTAAGTTTGAGACAAGCTAGGGAAAACTGAATATACCCAGGGATCCTCAAAATCGATAAAACTTTCACTCTAAGAATCTCATCTCTCCTTCCTCGGCATATCTTATTCCGCGCATCCTATATCTGGCACACTCAGCTTACAAGTTCAACGTAATTTATTGAATCTACGCTTGTAAAATAGAAAGACGCAATGAAACCTTGTACTTTTGGTTGAAAAGTACAGCGGATCAAAAATCTACCCTTTTGTGACGATTGATTGGCAAAACCAACCTACAACCCGTGGCTGATTGCACACTTTTATCAGATATATAAAAAGCATAATTGCCTTTTCTAACATTCGAGTATTCCATAGCTCGATGCTCGGGCGATTGCTCATTAGACTGATGTGCGGTATCACCTTTCGATCATCTCGGACATGTGCTCGATCTATTCCGCACGCGACGTATCCCGTTTCATCTACACTCCAGTGAAGCAACGTAAGATACGCCAGGCGTTAGTCCAACATGCAAGATCATTCATTCCGACGCGTACTTGTATATCGCCGCAAAAACAAGCAAGTTTATTTAGAGCTTTGAGTTTAACGTTACATTATCAATTTATTGAACAAACAAGTCGGCACGGAACAAAGCGCGTTTAACAAACTTACTAGTACGTTCATAAACATGGACGAGCTAGTTGAAAAAAGAGCACCCACGTAAACGAGCGCACCCGTCCCTTCGTCCACAGGCAGCCACTTCTCGCGTAACCCGCTTTGAACAAAGCCCTCGTGACGTGATGCACGTGTAGTCGGGCCGAGCGCAAGAAAAAGACAGCGGGGAATCCCCGCGGCGAGCTCAGTCGCGCGCTGACGCGTGGATATTTGACGGGCGACGTTATACCGATGACAGGCTGCGGAGGTGGCGCAGGATTTATTCGACGACAAAGCCCCGCGGGAGGCTTCGGACTAGTCGGCTTTCGGCGAGCCGCGTATAGGATATCGCGAGTTCCCGCAGGACGCAGCCGAGATTCCCAGTCGAGACCTTGAGGACTTTGCCCCCCTCGATATGTGCCGTAGGCGTCGCTATGGAAGGTGAGAGAGAGAGAGAGAGAGAGAGAGAGAGAGAGAGAGAGAGAGAGGGAGGGAGAGAGAGAAAGAATTGGTTTACAATGGTATCGTTCGACTAACTGTTTCATCTACTTATTAAAAAGTACCTATTTTGATCAAGAAACAACCGTGAATACGTAATTATTGTCTGATCTGCTCATTAAAAATGCACAGCGCGCCAACTTGACCCGAGAATTCGAATGCAGCATGGAAGTAAAGCAAAGTAAACCGGTGTACCGCACAGCGGCTCGGGCTCGCTTATTCTCCTTTCGACGAGAGCGGGCCCTCGCAATTTATAATTCGCCGGCAATTAAACGGCCCAGCTCCCCGTGAATCGTCTACCTTGCCTCGGCGTCTTATATTCTCTCTCGCTCCGGCCGTCGTCATCGCCGTCTCCTCCGTCCTCTCTACCAAGCTTCGTGTATAATGTTCCGCGCGAGTCGTAGTCGGGGAATGAGGAGGAGAAGGATGGGAGGGGGTAGTCCTTTGTGACGCTAATTGCGTCTTGCTGAAACGCTTTTAATTTCAGCTGTCCTTCTCCGCCTCAATCAAGACGTAGCCGCTGCCACTAAGAGACGTCTTAAGTTTCTTCGTTTACGCGCCGCGAACCTGCTGCCGTTGCTGCTGCTGGACCGTTCGTTCTGTGCGCGTCTGTGAGTTTTTATGCACCCGCAGAGAGCCGAGTAAAAGACGTCGATCCTCGTCTCTCCTTCTACTGCTGAGCCGTTGGAAAATATTTTTCGTTCGCTTTTTGTATCTACTCCGTCTCCTTTCGACGTCCGGGCTATTCTTGTTCTTTTTCTAGAGACAAGAGACTTGGAAAATTTCTTAAGCTCGGAAAAATCGGCTGAGACTAAACGCGCAAATTGCAAGTTAAACACGACGTTGGGCGCTGGGGCTGGAATACGTGAGAGATGCTTTGATAAATTATTCAAAGAAATTTTTTTTAAAAAACGCAAGCATATAAATTTTTTTGTTACCAAGACCATTATTTGAATGTTTTGTATAATAATCGTAAAAATACTTGTAATTGTTTTGCTATATAAACAGACGGTACATTTCATGCACTAAAACACAACATTATTATTCGAGCTCGCTCTTGCGAACTCTCACCCCCCGCTCCGTTTGCTCAGCGGCAATTTTAATAAAGAGCTTTGTTTCCCATTAATAATCCCGGCTTTTTCCGAAAAAAAGAAAAAATAACAAATAATAATAACAAGAGCCAATAAGCGAGATTCAGCAATCTCGTGCGGCAATAAAAGCAAGCATAGAGCGCCCTATCGCGCGTGCGGCTCATTTGTTACAATTTAATTTTAATCAATCTCGAGCGAAAGGTAAAACCTTTGCGGCTCTCGCGGAAGGCCTAAAATGGATTACCATTAATTCGTATTACCTGGACGCTTGGAGTACAGTTGGGGGAACTCCCAACCCTAGAAAGAAAAGCTCCGCCGCAAAATTTTAGCCTGGTGTTCTTCCTTAAAAAAAAAAAGAAAAGAGAGAGAGAGCAAAAGAGAAGAAAGGCTTTTCGGCCGAGGCTTACCACCGCAGTCTGGCGCGAGGGAAAGGCTCCGAGACGACAACGACGACGACTACGACTTGCTTATTTAAGATCCGTACCGAGGCCACGCCGCCGAGGTAAATTGCATCCTCAATTTTTAATAAAGCCTTCTCCTTACCCTGCCCTGCCACCACCCCTTCCTCTTTCTCTACCTTCCTTCGGCAACTCCCGCTGCTACGAGGCTTTGTCGAATCTACCTCGCGATATATGTATACAGGCTGCCCGGACTAGCCCCGACTACAACGAGCGCGTGCCTTGCTGAGAAGTCCTGGTTAGGGTAAGAAAGAATGTTAAGGGTCGAAGGGCGAGCGTTCTTTTCTACACTGGAGTGCGTCTGTTCGTTTACATCCTCCTCGTGTATTAAAAGCCGTACTCGAGCTTCTGGCTTTTTTCAAAATCGTTCGAGCAGAAGCTTTCAAGACGAGGTGTGTCTCTATAGTTGACAGTAGCGTGGCTAATTAAATAACGTCTTGAGCTCTTTTCTTTTGTGCGACTCGAATATCTTAAGAAAATGCAAATGGTGATCTTATAAATCAGGTTGACAAAAAGTTTCTCATTCTTTCTACGCAAGTAGGTATTTAATTAAAAAATAATGAACCGGATGTTCGTGTCTTTACACTTAAGGTTCAGGCTAAAAATAGGATGTGAGTAAGAAAACAATAGGATAGCCGTTTCAAGTGTGCGAATGACGGTTTTCCTTGATCGAAGGGTATTATCGGACACCCGCAGTGCCTCTACAATATTGATCACCGAGATCCGGAGCCGAATATCGGAGTCACATAACTATAGACTCGTCTGTAACTCTATGACGTGTAAGAGTTGGGGCTTTTTTTTAGAGGGGACGCCGTTCTTTTTTGACCGTAGTAGCCGGTGGGAGGTTTTGGTAAATAATTCATTTGGTGGGTTGAGGACGGTAAGACAGAGAGAAACCGACGGGGATATAACTAGTAGCTTCTATGCACGGCCAATGCGTTGAGCAAAAAAAAGGAGAAGGATTCCGAGCTCGGCATTTCGGAGCCTTCATCTTGAGTTACGCGCGGCTCTAGGCATAATGCGACTAACGGACTATATGTGGGAGCAAAAAGGAACACGTTGGAAGATGGATAAGCTCTGTTGCTCTTATTGCGGTTGTTGCACGCGCAGGTGATTTCCAGTACGGATGACTGGTCTTTTATGTGTATGTCCATATGCTTGGTGATTATTTTCTTTTCGTTTTTCGCAGTGATGGATATCGAGTGGATTATGCGGGCTGGATTCGTAGCTTACATACGTATGTTGAACATAGACCTTATTATTAGTAATAAAGATATAAAACCGTTGAATTTGTAAAATAAAGAAAAAGAATTGATTTTTTTCCATCGAGTATGGAGTTTTGTTTTGAAATCACGACAGCGAGCAAACGTACGCATGTCAAGTGATGAGTGGTATGAAGAAAAGGAAAGAAATAAAAGAGACGCTTTATTACGCGCAATAAATTTTCATTAAATTCGAGAACTGCAAAATTCTTTAATAAAGATATTTCTCTTGTTAATGACCGTGACTTGGTATATTTATAACGTATCTCAAAGCCGACAAGTTCATTAAAAAATCGCGAGAAGGGCCAACTCAGCACGGCTGCATCGGAAATACCAAGTAAATTGCAGGCACAGCTCATAACCCGACTCATAATTAGCTTGACATGCCCATGCTGCGCGCATTAATATGAAAGTGAAATTTTAAATAAGTTTCTACGTTTTCATATTGGATGTTCATATTTGTTATATTGTATAAATAGAAACTCAATGAATATTACATTTAATCTTGAATACTGATCCTATTTACAAAATATTCAATACTCTTTATTGAAAAAGTTTTGGTTTTTTGGGGTAATTTACCACTTATTGAAATTCTTACGAAATAAATTGATTATTTTCTGAGTTTATTTAAAAAATACGCAGAATAATTATCATTAAATGATAAACGCAATTAAATAAATTCAATTGAATACAGCAATGAATTTTTTTGTGATCTACAGCCATAAGAAATGAATATTATTCGAATTGCAACTTATGAAAATCATAGGAAAAACTTTTACGGAATCTTAAACTTTAACAATGAGATCTTCTTTAACGCGATGAGCTTTTTTCCATACAAGAAATGTTATGAAACTGTACTTTGTAGACTGCATAATAGTATTCGTGGGGGATTGAATTTGATATACTGGAATTTTTTTTCAGCACCATAACGCCACTACAAAGCTAATAAAAGTAGGGTGGCCATATACGCTCTGCTGCTCGTAAATCCCTCGATCTCCCCCGTATTATTTCCAACTCTCTCTCTCTCTCTCTCTATTACGCTCTCCTTTGGTTTACGAGTCTTTCGCATTTTGCCATTTACCTTATAATTTTCTCTTCGTTTTCAAATCGTTAAAAAACAATTTCATATCCACTTCAGCAAAGTACAACTACTTTCAATATTATAAAATTTATTTAATTTGATTGTAAAACTTCCCACGTTATTTACCGTATAAACATCATGATGTACATTAAATACCAAGTAGTAATTTAAACATTCAAATAAAATCGACTCTAGGCAGGTTTCACTAATTCGAAACTTTTAATTTCGAAAACAACCTTCCAATTCAATTGAAATTCTCAATTGAAACATCACGTGCGTGTAACCAGCACTCAAGTCGGCACGGCTGTTCGTCTGCGGGTCCAATAATCCCGTCATTCTTAAAATAAATAACCGGCATTAACCAGGTCGCAATTAAATTTCATCGAGGTCCATCCTACCTATTCCCCAGGATCCATGCTTAATTACATTCATGAATACACCATAAATATGCATACACGAGGGCGAGAGGGAGAGAGAGTGGGAGTCCATCTCGCGTATACAAGGGCGCCCGTTCACTTTCGCCGATTTCGCCTCTCCCATGGGTGCACATAACCAGGTCCGAAACTCGTTACCAGGGGGGTTACTCGCGGGCTCGAATGGATTAATCGAATCCGCGCGAGCATCGAAAGCGCGAAACCGGCGTCTACACAGGCGCGTCCCCCTACCGCTCTCGTGTACAAGGGCGCGCAGGCCGCGTGTTAACGACAAGCGACTACAAGCCCGTCGTATAGTCGGCATGCTGCACGTGATGACGGGGCCGACCGGTCGTGGTCGCACAGCTAGTACCTGTCACCTGGCAGACTTTAACTTTGAACGTTCCCTTACCAACTCCCCCTTCCTCCTCTTTCGCCTAGACTGTCGTATCTGACTCTGTATAGTTGACGGTGGCTTGCCTTATTCGCAGCTTATGAAGAAGTTATTTTTCGTCCAACAAACGAAAAGTGATTGCGCGTCGAGACGAAACTTTACTAGATGCTTTTGGATTAATTCCGAGCTGGCTAATTTGTTGGGCAGGATTCGAACTAATTGGTTTCACAAGACATCAAATTTTCAAGCTAATAAAGTTCTTGAAATATATTGCAATATCGAAAAATAAAAATAACGACAATTATCGTAAATGATGATCTTCCCCCCACAGATCAAAGTTAACAACCATCACCTAAACAGGCCAACTTTATACTCTCTCACAGTCGGAGCCTTCAGCCTCGTTATTATAATTAGATGTAACTGCGAACGAAATAAAAGAACGACTCTGGCATCTAAGGAGCCGATATAAAATCCAACGAGTCGGACATAGGTATAGGAGAGAGGAGGAAAAAAAGAAATCGAAAGCAAAACGATCGTTGGATACAACAGACGAAAAGTATACAGAAGAACGCGGCTCAGAAGTAGAGCCGGCCCTCAGCAATCGGCAAGAGAGGGTGCGCGGCTTGTTTACGGGTCGCGCATCATTGGCTGGCGAATAAAATTTCTATAAAACTGCCATTACGTCAATGTTTATTCCCGAAACTTGGCCGCAGAGCGTAGCGCACACGCCCTTTCCCCGGACCTTAAAATGCGCGAGGAAAGGGCTCGCGTCTTTTTTTTTGCTCCCCTCCTCGGCGCAACGAAGCCCACGCGCGTATATATTGTTCTTCGAGGCGCGTAGTAAATATATCTGCCCTCGGACTGTATCTTTTATATCGCGAGGAGAAAGAATCCGGCACGCCTTCCTTCGCCCTTAGTTTCTCCGACTACCGCCTCCGAGATTTTTATCCATAGCTGGCGTAGCCCGGGCGCTCGCATAAAGTAAGAAGCCCGGGGGCTCCATTCGCTCTCCTCTCCCTCTCTCATTCTCTCGTGAAAAAAGAGTCAGAACGTTAGGGACGGCCTCGTCGCATAAACAGCGCCTTTTTATCCGCGTTTTTCCTTGCGATGCATTTCGAGATGCCGAGACTCCATTGGTATATATGGAGTTTTAATGGGGTACACGTTATGTGATGGGCTTGAAAAAACTGGGACTGGTGAAATGCGAAAGTTTACCTGGGTCCATTGTAATGTAGGAATCTTGAGATTTTCCGTATAGCCACAGTCTTGGAGAATAGAGACGCGAGTATGAAAATATGAAGCTTTCATTTTTGAATGGTGGCGTGCAAAGCAAGGTTCAAGAAAAATGTGTTTAATGCGAAATGCGTGTTAAATCTGAAATATTTCATTAATTTTCATGTGCTATTTACATTGATGAAATCGATGAAATGGCCATCGAGATAATCACGGATGAGGCATAGGCAAATCGAAGAGCAAGAGAAAAGTAAAAGCATTAACGAGGCAATTTAAGTTTCGCTATGGATGGATATCTCCGCATACTGGTACATACAAACAGAGAGAGCGCGCGCGCTCTCTCTCTCCCTCTCGTCAGCGCATTCCTCGCATTCACATATGCGTTTTTCAGTAAACCCGGACCACATTGTTATGCGAATGGCGATTTAATCGGCGATACGATCGGCTACTACTGCCGGCATCGTTTTTTCTCCCCCTCCTCTCTCTCTCTCTCGCCGCTCTTCGACTCCCCTGCGTCCTCGTGGCGGCATCGAGATCGTTACCGAGCCGAGAATTCGCTTGGCCGCGCGACTCCCCCCGTTTTTCTCTGTCTGACGAAGGATCCGGCGACTTCTTTTGCCGCGAGGAAAGACGCGACGGCGATAAGAATCTAATTTACCGACGACTATCACGCGAAGTGGGTCTCGCGAGGAAAATGAGGGAAGCGAATCAAGCTCCGTCGCGACGTCGTGTCGTTTGAGAGAAAGCCGCGTGTCCTCAGGCCCTCGTGTGGTCTTTATGGCATTCGTTCACGCACCCGCGATTTTTTCAATTAAAGCCCCCGCCCTACGCCTCCGTCTTCCCTACCGTGACTGACTTGCCGGTTTGATGTCGTTTTTATTCTTTTTTGGTTACTCTACTGGCTGGACGCAGATTGTTAAAGTTGAAACGAGTTTGATGAATCGAAAAGTTACACACTTGTGAGAAATACTTGATGTCTACGCAGTCGTGATTCATCTCTGGGTAAATATGAGATTTTATCGATGATCGGGTAAGAGAGAAGGTTTGTTGATCGTATGATAAATTAAACGGCCGATAATTTTTGTATTTACGGTCTATCGATAAAACAAGGTCTTAATTTATGCATTTTACATTTTTAATTTAATTGGTAAAAGTCTTGATCTTTAATTCTCGATTATTTTAAAGCTTAAAACAAACAAAAACATTAGACAACATAATTTTACTTATCAATAACTAGAAACTGATCTCGACGTTAAAAAGAATTTCGTATTCATATCAGTAGGTGTAAATAATTACCATCAGCCACAATGTAAAAACAAAAAACCGAGCGGAAAAAAAGTAATAAGGTCAACACGTCGGCACGGCAAAGAAAGCGAGACGTTCTCGTTAAGAGATTTTTATATCGTCCGAAACCGAAAGAAAAAATTAAAACGTGCAAAGAGCCGGACAGCAGGTGGCCATGCAGTCGCGCGCGTATATAGAAGGAATGAGAGAAAGAGGGAGAGAGAGAGAGAGTGGGCGAGTGGGGAGAAGGGAGGATGTTACGTTAACCGAATTGAAATTGCCGCGAGAGCATTACCATAATTTATGCGCTCTCGCGCCTCGGCGCTTTATTATAAATCCAAATCGGCCGCATAATTCTCCGGGATATAAACATCAGCTGCACCTTTGGGTATACCTAGTGCTTCAGTTCTGTTTGTGCGTTCGCGCCAGAATACTTGGGACGGGGGAGAGGGGAGGGGTTATAACAGGAAATTTGGAGTCTTGGATTCCAACTCGTTTTATGTTGGACATTTCTTTTGAGCTGAATTTCAGATTATTATTTTGTCTTGACTCAGGGTGGGTTGTGTTATTGAAAAGATGAGTGTCAGTACAGGTTTTCGTTTGATCCTCTCTCTTTGTGCACGTTTTATGTAAAGATAAGTATCTCCGACGATCGATTTAATAGAGACATTGATAATTGTATACAAATTTTGCACAAGACATTTTAAATATTTAAATTAATTCATTTACTTACGCTAACATGCAAAAGTTCCCATTTTTCCTATCAATGAAAATACAACTTTTACACGAATTTTCCAACGAAGAATATATATCATAAAATTATAGTACAATAATTTCAGATAATCATCCATAAAATAGACGATATTGAGTTTGTAATAAAGAAAATCTCATTGGAATATCCATAAAGTCCACCGATAGGTATGTACACATAACTTCTGCATTACGTCATGTCGAAAGGAGCTATTTTACCGTCGGCACTCATATTTTAAATCACCGTGTTTGAACGTTTTTATAATCCAGCGTAATCGCGCAATAAAATATTTATTAACATATTATGTCTTACTTAGTCCTCTAGCTGCTTTGCATTCGCGCTTGTAGGCAGGGGAAGGGAGGAATTACATAAAGCTTGCCCACGTAACGAAACGAAAGAAAAAGAAAAACGAACGCGTTAACATCCACGCGAGGCATTAAGATAATGTAGAAACAAGGAGTCAGCTCATTACTCGGCTCGCGCCAAACCGCATTGACCCTTTTCAATCAAGATCGAGCTCGCTTCCCTGTAAATAACGCGCCGCACTCCAACGCTCATTAACTACGTCCGGCGAGAAAACAGCAGCAGCCTTCGAACGCACTTGCTCACTAGTGCTCCCTGGCTCAGAGTTTAGGGTAAGCTCGCTACGCGTGCTATAAGTGATTATCTTGACCAAGAGCATTTATCACTGTTTCGCGACGAAGAAGACGAGCGTGAGAGAGCAGCAGTAGCTTAACTCGTACGCCTCGACGAGATTTATTTGAACCTTGCGTCGTCTTAATACACGCACGTCTCGTACTTTCTCTTTTTCTCTTCATCTTTACCTTACAATTATTGTTATTAACCCTTAGGCAGCTATTGAATCTCTTCAACTTTCTCAGGGCTGTAAGCGATGATGGTCGTTAGGAGCATATGACAGCCATTGGCACGTCTTGGGCTTTTAGACACACGCTGCTTTGAAATCGCGCTCGCGTCTACAGTGAACGCGACTCAGCCGAGCAGTCGTAATGGACCATGAAGCGAGTACATTGATGAACCTATCAGCTGGCTTACATAATTTTAAAATATCATTCGTTCCCTCGACTCGCGTTGTCAGGCTACATCGTTTTAAAATTAGCTTCGAACAGAAAGAAATGATTAATCACGTTGGAGAAAGAGGAGATGGGTGGGGGGTAGTAGGGTATTCCCAAGCAGTGTCAGCTCTCTTATCTTTCCACTAACCGCCATTAGCTCGGCAGTTAATCCGTCGTAATCCAAGCGTAATCCTCCGAGGAGGCGGTCAAAAAGTGACAGCCGAGCACGTACACGCGTTCCGGTAAACGAGCACGGCTGGCTCGTCGACGGGAGTAATCGGTAGCTGTGCCGGAGGCAGAGGGACGGGGGAGGGAGAGAGAGGCGAGAACTACCTCAATAATGAGCAGCCTCCTTGATCGCGCGCGAACGATTAAACGCGCCGAGACGCCGGCAGTGTAAATACTACGGCTGCGGCGAGCTTGATTTAATTAGCGAATCCCCGGCTTTTACCTACCTGCACGACACTCCTCCTTCCCCCCTACTCATTCGGCTCTCCTTTTTCCTTTGCGAATATTTCTGATTTCGGGATTTAATTGCGCGATCGTTACGCGCAGCTAACGATCGCGCAACGTTGATGGGGCGTGAAATTTCTGCTCTTTCAGCGGTGACGGAGCAGCGGACTTTTTTCTTTTTTTTTCATTTCAAAGCGGTCTGTCAACGTCAAACGATTGATTGGAGACTAATTATCCAGCGGAAATTCAATTATAGCGAGAGAAGTGAGATTGTGGGTACTTTTTTGTTAGCTAATTTATGGAGGTTTTATGGTTTGTGCACTGGTTGCTTTTGGATGCGAGTGACATGTTTATTTTAAGATGCTTTTCAATATGGCACTATAAAGAATTTTAAATATTTGACGGTTTTACAGAATTTGCGAAGATTGATAAAAATGTAACGGTTTCTTGAAGACAAACTGATAATCTCCTTTTGATCGCTCTCGGACATTCAACAATAAATCAAGTCATCAACACTTTGCTCGCGCGTTCAATGGTACTTTTGATGTTTTCATTAAAATTTTGACAAGGTTTTTTCGCCTTCGGTATATCCCAATGATTTATAAGCCACCTCAAACGTAATAGAGATGTTAACAAAATGTACGACCGAAAAAAAGAACCGCTTGACATCGGATGTAAAAAAAATCTCACGGGATCCTGCCGAGAGTCTGCCTATTAATACCGAAATAACGAACGAAACGAAGCAGTTCGAGGCTCTCAATTCCAGCACATCCTCGTATAATTTATAGCTGATAAAAATCTCCCGAGTAGTCGAAATTCCCAACCAACCAAATCCCAGTACCAACCTTCGATTCTTGCTTTTACGATTCTCCCGCTGCATTTTCAAACTTTCCCAAAAGCTTGGGCCGTTGACACACGCGAATCACCGCGTACAAACAAACAAGCGCTCGGAATCATCGGCCAACTTGCAAATCAGCGTGCAGCCGGCGTCGTAAACAAGCCGTCCTCCAGGTCGACGTCGTACAGCCTTCCTACGCCCGTCGCGGCTCTTTATTTACGTCAATTGAATTTTTCATCCGACGGCTGTCGGCGAGCGCAATATAATGCCTCCTCGACGAGCGAGCGCACCGTCGGGGGGCTTAAGCCCCTCTTTATCCCCCTTCGCCCTCCCTCCTTCTCTTAGCCGAGTCAGCATTATCGGCAACTTTGCATACGCGACGAGAAATCGAGAAATGTGGCTCACGTCTGCGCTTCTCCCTCGAGGCGCTCTCTAGATGAGATGCATTATGAGGATGAGTGCCAGACGATCGATGCCGTAATGAGTCGGCTTGATGCGTCGGATATACAGAGGTTGATAAATATTAGGCGATATCGGTCGATTCGTCTTAAAACTGCATATGGTACGAAATGCATTTTTTTTCTACGGCGTTTTTGAAAATTCGACCTTGCGTCCAGACAATACTCTTTTATAGCTCCCGTTAAATCTTGAAATAAAGCAAAATAGTGCTGTTACCTTTTTCACGCCGGCGTAAGCTCTTATTCCGCGTCTGTGGAAACGTGACTTCTTATACCCTCCAGGTGTCATTTCTATTTGTCCTGCTGAAAGCAAAGTCGTGTCGGCGCTCGCGCGTGAGAGAAAGGAAAATATTGGGCGCACGAGCGAGAAGCGCAGGTGGATCACGCTGGTACAAAAAAATTGCGGCCGGGAATTTAAATATTTTGCGCGGAATAAGCGATGCTTGAGGATGTACGTTAAGCCAGTCGCATTGTAGATGAGATTTTTTTCTTTATCGCCAACTCGAATGCTTTTGTAAACGAATATTGAGAGCGAGAGCTCATTGAATCGTAAATTGCAAATTTGAGCTGATTACGATGCAGGTAGAAGTAAAGCTCAAATGAAGACGAATTGGCAGGCGAGTGTTAAAGTACATACAGCACTAAGCTGAAGAGTCTCGGTATTGGACTGTTTTACGGTCGTCGGAACAAACTCGACACTTACGACATCGTTGTCGTCTTCGTAGTTGCAAAAGCTTGCACCTCTACTTCCCCATTGGCTTCTTGCGCGTCTTTTCACGATCTCGTAATGCCCCGTGGAATTTCCGAGCTTTATCCCTTACCTTCTTGCCGCTGCAACTCTTTTTTTTACAACCCTTGAACTTTTAAATCCCCGTTGCTGCCGGGCCTGGCAGAAAGAGAGCCTTTCACGACGATTTAATGACATTCGAGGGCTTTTATTAATTAATTTTCCGAATTGACGGAAAACGCGAAAGCGCCTGCTTTATCCAACCTCTCGTCTTCTCTTCTCGTTTTGCTCGATTACACTTTGTCTCGGACGGTCGAAGAGACACTCTCGAAAAGCGTCGTTGCCGCTACAGCTCTTGCTCGAGTTTTCCCCAAGAGAGCTTAATGATGTAAATTAATGGCTTATCTAATGATTGCGAGGAAATTGCGTGAATAAATTTCAGCTCTACTTTTCTTAAATAAATGGATTTTGGCCTTTAATTTACAAGCTCTTTCTTCTCTTCCGGCCATTCCGACTCTCGTCAACGCGTTACCGATGCTCGGAAAAAAATTTCGCTTAACAATGCAAATCTAATCTCTACGAATAAATCACATTTAATAGAAGTTCTACCATAAACCAATGGTCTCCCTAAATTTATTTACTCCTAAGTTTAATTAACAAGCATCATCGAAAACACGGCTATAAAACAATGCACGCGTGTGCAAAAAAATAAGCGCATCTCGTAACCGTGTTAGAACATCGTGCGATCTGCCTCGTAAAGGCGAAGATAAAAAAAAAAGCTCTCGACAATAACCGATCGCCGTAAATCAAAAGCGAAATCTACCTAAAACTCAACCTCCTCCCCTCTCTCCCTCTTGCAGGCGCGCGCCTATAAATTAATGCGCCTTTTTACGAGCCCAGGGCGCATTCAATTAAATGTTCGTCCCCTCCCCTTCTCCTTCCCTACGAATAATAAATATTGCCGCTTGTTTTTTCTCCAAGCGCAGTAGAAGCTCAGGTATATATAAATGGGGGTGGGGGTAAGGGATGAGAGAAAAAAGTAGGCGGCGTGGCCCGGCGAAAGGGAGTCGATTCCTTTCGTCGTCCTGGACGTTTTCTCTTCGGCGGTATACCGGCGCTTTCGGGTTGCTCCGCTGCCGCTGTCGGCGCGGGCGATTCGCAATCGCGACACGGCCGGGATTAGTCAATTGAATAATTCATTGTCGTCGGGCTTGTCAAAGCCCGCTGCGCCGACGGTGTATAAGTATATACGCTTGCGTGCACTGCCGTCGCGCTCTCACCCCCCCTTCTTTCCTCCGTCGTCATCCCCCCTTGCTTGCTCGCCACACTCCGCCTTTCTTGCGTGCTCGCTTTGTGCCTGTCTCAGTCGCTCGCTTGTGTTCGGCAACCTCGCTGCCTTTTTCTTTTTTCATTTATTCTTGCCTTTTTGATCTTTCACTTCTCTTGTTCTTGTTGTACACACTCGATGCTAGACCATTAATGTTGTTTGGGTAAATAAAAATATTGACTCGTTTACTTTCCAGGCGTTTAACTGCTTTGATTGAGGATACCTTCTGTTATTTGCTTTTGCCTTTATTTTATTGCGTAATATTTTTTATTTCGTGTGACCGTTGCCTTAGCTGTCATAATACTGACCGAAATATTTGGCACAACAATTTTCTTATTTATTTCCCTGCCAAAATCGAAACTATCAGAGTCAGTACAAAAACATTTAAGTTAAAAAATCCATCTTTAATTTATCAATTATTTACTGCTGAGCTTTAAAAATTTTTGCCCTAGAAGCTTCTCCCTACGTTTTAATCACTCTCTTTGCCAAATCGCATGGATTTAATTTCACCTTCCTCATCACGTTGATCCATTAATTAAACTTAACTTTTAATACCTCACCTATACCTCTTCTGCCACTTTCTTTCTTCCCATTAATTTTTTATCTGACACTTTTTCTCCATTGCTCTTTACTGTACTTCTTAACCAATACTCCAGATCCAAATACTAGTGGTGTCTTCGCTGCACCGGTTTACGCTCTATTTTTTCCCTCTCTCGCGTACTTGACTAGTATCATGAAACCACAATGCCAGAGTCACCCTCATCTCTTTTCCCCTTTGTTGTTCAAAACGTAAATCTCAGTTGGGCACTGTGCGTCTGGTCCGCGCAATAAAGCCAATCGATAATGTATTCACGCGCGATTTAGGAGTCTCCAAAGAAAGTGAGGGGTGCAAGGACCCTCGTGCCATATTATTATTTTTTCATCTCTCTCTTTCTTCTCTATACAACCGTTTACGTTATTATCTCGAGCTCATAGCTGGATTTCACGTGTACAGAGGTTGGGGTCCGGGGGTGGAAGCGAGGGAGGGGCGTCGATCTCTTCTCGGTTTTGTCGGGGAATTGTGATTTATGCGCGAGTGCGAGCCGCGCGTATATTATACCCGCGGATCGGTCGGCATTTGAATAATCAAGGCACTTTAAGGCCGATACCGCGAGCGTCGTGTCTGCGCGAGCGGTGCCTGTTATCTCCTCGGGAACACTTGTACGTCGCTGAATTTAAAGGGGCCGTTAAAGCTCGGCCCGTCGATTTTTTATTTTGCTATACAAGGCCCCCGTGGCCCCTCTTGTCTCTCGATTAAATAAATGCCGTGTAATATAGCGCTCGGAGAATAAATATTGGACTTTATGCGAAGTTAACGAGTATTTATTTGAGCGCCGAAGGGTCGACCTGTTAAAACGAGCGTCAGATGAAAGGCCCTGTTTCCTGGGACACCGAGGCTCCGGTCTACCGACAGCTTTTGCTGATAGTTACGCATGCGCGATTAGGCTTGATGCGATAAACGACTTGATGCGATAAACGATAATAATTATAAGACTGTATGCTCGACTAGTTTCTTACTATGTCCTAAAGAGCAAACAAGTTGATAATGATGCCTGCCTATTTAGATGTATACTAAGCTTATTTAGATACGAAACTCGGAATATCACTTACCGGTAGAGATTTGAAAGACTCTTTCCACTTGGGTGTTTACGATAATTAACTACTACGAACAACTTGGAAACTGACTGAACTACGAACCGAAGAAAATAGAGTACGTAAAATATACAATTATAAACGCAACTACGAAATCCAGGTCTTAACAGGCGCAGCTGGACGAGTTGATTACGAGTACAAACTAATCTCAGCCAATTCTCGTTCAAGATCGGAATTTCCCGTATAATACAGGCAGCGCACGCATACATTCACTTTTTTTTATCCCGCCATAGCATTGCGAAATACAGACTAATCCTCGCTCGCGAGCTTCGCTACGAAAAAGCTCCAGGAGGCAGAAGTGCTAAAGCCCGGTGTATCTGCAGTACCAGCTAGCTAATGGGAGAAACGAAGCCATCTTCGTTGTGAGCAGCTGAGGCCCTGGCTGTAGTATATCCCTGCTATAGCCAACCGCCCTCTCTCTCTCTCTCTCTCTCTCTCTCTCTCTTTTGAGATGAGTCATTGGTCGCAGCGGGAGCATTAGCGGGCATATATAGCCGTGCAACTGGGCGCCGAGAATTCCGGTGGCTCTCATAACAAATAGCTCACTCTCCCTCTCTCTCGGTTGGTCGGTTGCAGCCGGTCAGGATTAGCCGCACAGCATTCTCGCGTATGCCGAATGCAGCCCCTTCATTAATCCCGCGGCTCCAAATAATCCAAGCCTCGGATGTTGTACGGCGAGAAATTTTCCCGATCATTTTCTACACTTTGGACTCTTTACTTTGGCTGCTATCGGCGAAATTCCACGGACGGATAAAAGGAGGATTAATGGTTTTTCGTGGTGGGCCGTGGGATCTCTCGACTCATAATCAATGTGAGTTATTGGCAGATTAGAGGGATATGCGCTGATTTTAATAAATCGATCGGCAGCCCCAGTACCGTTCATTAAAACTGATTAGACACAAACGACAGGGAGGTTGTTGCTGCTGCTGGGAGACGGTCGTATTTACCAACACTATTTATGGATAATTATGAAGGCGCTATAATTGTGATATATTACGGATGGTATTGTTTTTCGGAGCTCGATCCAAGCCGCGCACTTACACGGCCCCCAGGGCTGAATTAATGGAAAAAGGGGTAAATTAGCTTGCTAGCCCTTCGCAGATGGCGTATTCATGTACCTCAGGAAAATGAAATATATATTTCATCGAGATAGTCAAGAGTAATGGGAGGGATTTGTTTTCTAATGGAAAACTACGGGTTTGAAGAATTAGTCTGTAAAACACTACGAGTATTTTGATTCACTCAAAACAAAAACGACGAGTTTTCAGGTGAAGCAAGCTGATGCGATTGACTACTGCAGAACATAAATTTCAATTTTCAGTCGTGATATTACATTTCAGCAAAGAAACTCGCCACATGAGAGAGAGAGAGAGAGAGAGCCATTCAAAGACGCGACGGGGTATCCTAATACAGCTGGAGTGGAGGAGCTGTAGAACGTCGCAAAGTGCAATCTATGACACCCGATATCAAAAGTCAGGTGATTTAGGCGCTGAAGCTCGGGGGGGAAAAAGGCGATAAAGCGATGCGATTGAATTTCCAGCGCGCCTATATCGAGGCCGCAAACTGCAATCGCATCACAGCAGCAGCGATGATGCGGCAAGGTGATAGCGTTTCGTGGCCTCTGCATAAACCTAAAAGCGAACGAGGACCTATTTAGCATATTATACCCGCTGGCGGCGGTGCGAAAGAGACAGGCAAAGACCAGGAATATTGACGCTCTCCCGGGTCTTATCAGACTACCGTATACGACATGGATACTGGTAGCTGTGGACTTTTTTCGGTGATATTTATAATGCATATTGGTATTTTAGGATAAAATACAAGAGGAAAAAAGTATTAATATGATTTTTACAATTTTGAAATGCTTCTGAATGAAGTTAGGTTTAAAGATTTGATAAGAATTTATAATTAATTCCGTTATCTATTTTTGTTTAAAATGATAACTTTATAACTAATTACGCCTGTATTGCATTACGAGTGCACTCAAGTTATAGAGCTTCTTGTATCTAATCTGTATGGCATATTTTTCTGTGTCTTTTATTTCTATAGGTTAATGAACCCTCATATCAATATAAATCTTGATTAGAATAATTTCCGTTAAACCAAAAAATAGTTTTAAAATTCTTTCGTGAACAAAGTTTAAAAAAAGGTGAAATAGAGTAGAAAAAGAAAAACGAAGTCATCTCACAATCGACTACCCTACTGCTGTTACGAACCCTCTGACCATAAACGATATGAGATTCCTGAGTAAGAACGATTATTGCCCGCGTTATCGTCCACGCGGTCGTACAAACAAACGGCGAACTGCGCTACCTTTTTATCGCAATCAGACGCTTCTTTATTTTTCAGTCTCTATCATCTAATGTTTCGGTACCTTTCCAAATCACTGATCAAATACACAATAGTTCTTGTCAGTTGGAAAACACTAGGGATGATAATTTTTACCTTAATGCTTGCTTGTGATCTTTTTACATTAGATAAAATGCATGTCGGTAAATAATGTAATTAGTATCTACCAGTGATAACGATTATTTTGGGTTTACGTACTCTTTGAAAATTTATTTTGAAACAAGTTGTTCCGTATCCATGTTAATAAAATCTACAGTCAATTTAAAATTGATATATTTCACTTTGAATTTTGAAATCATTCAATTTGACTACGAAAATAACTTAAAAATCAAATTAATTTAACTTCACCAAATAAATAGAAATTTAAAAACATACAATTTTTTATAAAATTCTTCAACAATACCTAATCTACCAAAAATTTTTCATTACTTCATTCGTGACTGTCATTTACAATGAAAAATCAATTTATCATCGTTTCACGTAATCAATTTCTTATCAGCTTCAATCGACAAAGTCTGCATTATCTAACAAGAAGTTTCCGGACAGGAAAAATATTTGCAGATTAAATCTTAAAAAATCTGATAGTGCTTTAATATGAACATCCTAAAATAATTACTTTCCTGGCTAGTATCAACCTTACACCAAGTAGTCGGGTAATAAGCTTGACGGTTCTTGAAGATCCATCGATCTAAACTTTGTTATTTCAAAGTATCTAGTGTACAACTACCACTACTGCTATGTGGGGGAGAGGGGGGAACAGACAAAGGCTTTAGCGCTGCTAGGCGAGGCTAGGTATTTGTAAGGAATTCCGTCGGAGGCCCTAAACAATATCCCTCCGACGTACAACGCGTCTTCGTCGAGCGCGCGTTATTGGGATTAGAGCCGCGTGTATACGTGTAGTCCGGGAGTCTCCGTCTAGCGCCGAGAGAAAGGAGAGGCATCTGTTGCGCTTCTATAAGCAGCATTTACATAATCGCCGGAGTACCGTCAGAGTTTCTACGGCTACCCTCGATCCCCTCCCCTCTAGCCCCCTACCCTCCTCCCGCGCAGACGCGACCCGCCTGACTGACAGTCAGTGCTACTGCCAGCTTTCCTTCCCCATCTTCTATACATCGGAATACTCGAGGGTGAGCTGTGGCCTATAGTTTTATTTCGTCCATATTTCACGCGGGCGGGTCTTCAAAACTTCTCTCTCTCTCTCTCTCTCTCTCTCTCTCTTTACTGCTCGTCGTTTCTCGTAGCTTTTTGTTCTGCCAGTCAGTTGTGGTGCAGGGGGTTTTGTTCTGGTGTCAAAAAGTCATTAAAGTATTTCGCTCGTCGGGGCAACGATCTGTACGATGGGCTACGTAAGATGGCCACAGATAATTGTATTCCGCGGAGTGTTATTTATGCATTAAGGGCCTTACTTTTCTTTTGAATTGCAATAAGATTGTCGTTTTGGAGATTTCCGAGAATTCGCGTTCGTAGCTCAGTCATTTAAATTGAATTGCTAAATTGTGAAAATCTACATCGTGTATAAAGTTTTGGAAAAAGAATGTACAATATTTTAATAATGTTATTATTAATCTTATCAAAAGTTCAATTTATGTTTCTAATATTGTAGTATTTTGTGTTAAATGTCATTTACCTCGTTTCATATAAAGTAAATATCAACAATGTATAAATAGCTTTAGAAAAATGTGTTATCTCTCTGACGAGATAAACACAGGTTTCATACCGAGATCAAGGAATTATAAATTCATATGACAATTTTATTTTAAAAAAATCACTAGTATCTATTTGTTAGTTTTAAATGCATTGTACTGAGAAAGGTAATAAGATTATTATATTGTATGTATGAATGAAAGCGTGGAATAATGATTTAGGTTATAATTTATTTAATCATTTAATACACAAACCAGTAGAATTTATAAAAAATCACTGTCATTACAAACCTAATGAATTTAAAATTGACGATATTACAGTTTTAAGTTAAGCGTAGAAGAAATAATAAAAATTCGAAAACTATAACTTTCGTCTGAGCTTTTTGCGAAAGAACTAAAATTATTAAAGGATGCAAGAGACGAAAGAAAATCAAAGTAGAATTGAGTTGACTAGCGACGCAAAATTCTGCATTACTATATCGCCCGCGAATTGCTTTTCGCGAGCCAAGCGGAAGAGCAGGAAGAACAAGAGGTCTAGAAAGACAAGAAGGAAAAGAGAGAGGGAGCGCAAGCGCGGGAGGAAGAGAGAGAAAAGGGCACAAATATATTCCCGGCTTATATATATGGATAAACATTGCTCTTCGAGGAACTCCGTATGCATAACAATGAATCCCCAAAGCGGGCCCGGGCGTAGGGCACGTTACAACCATCCGACGCCCGTCATCTTCGTCTTCCATTCTCCCTCTATCTCTCACTCTCGTTCTCTCTCTCCCCTTCTTTCTCTTACTCTGTAGCTTGAGTCTTGCGGAAAGCGAGAGCGCTCGAAGGAATCTCGGGGGCAAGGAGGAAGGAGAGATTCTTGGGGTGCGGCCGAGTCTCGCGTTCTGCACGTGATGAGGGGGTAGGGGCTATGCGAGACACGAGAGAGTGTTATAATTTGCATGTAGCGCTCGCAAATGTACAACCTGCTGCTGCCGTTGCTTCTGCTGCTGTGCGAAGCCTACGCGACACTGACGTCGGCACCCTGTGTACATGCCACTTGGCTTCTGCTGGTGTATGATTTTTCCCTTGACTTTTGACTGACGTAATCCAGGATTTGATTTAAACTTTATAATCACTAAAATTTTATGCGCACCTTTTTATTCCTAAGTACATTATTAGTTTTTGAATCCAAGTTTGAGTTATGCTTGACCTTATTAAATTGTATCCTTACGCAGTAATAGTAAAAAGGCGCAAAATTATTTTTTGATAATTTTTCTTTTGTGATCACTGCTAAAAATTAATTCTATTTCTTTGAGAGTTTTATTCTTGGTTTCTGGTACAACTGAATACAGTACACACGAACCTATAAGTGTCAGTAACCCGTATAAGAAAAAGGTCCCTGAAGTTGCAAGCGCATCGATGAAATGAGAATTCATTTTAACCACCGTAAAAAATAAGAAGTAGTAGTAACTGGTTATAAGACCAACGCCAACATTTTTGTGGGTATTTGAAAACAATTCACTAAGAAAGCTGAATGGTAGCGGACTTAAACCCGAAATGACAGATCCTTCGTAAAAGAAAAGGCAAATTAGTGGAACCCATGGTACCCATACGTTAAACAGAATAGTTAAAGATAGAAGAATTAAAAAAAATGAACAAGTAAAAGAAGAAAACAGTACTATTGTTCTTGCACTAAATCGTCTGATGCTCAAGGATAAACCGATGGATGCCAAGAGACGGAATCCATCTAATATTAAAGTTGGCACATAAGCATATTCAGCACCTGCTATGTTAGTGACTATCTGCAAACAGTACATTGTCACTGCACCAACACCACTTAATTGAGCTGTCGTAAACAGCGCAATCAGAACTCCAAAAGGTTTCAAGAACGCAGGGGTGTAATACTTCTTTACAGATGTGTAACGATTTTTTTGACTTCGCATTTCACTTAATTCATCTTGAGTAGTTGAGTTACTCTGAGTAAGCATTGCTGTCAGTTCACCAAAGTCACGAGAACCTCGCAAAAAGATCCAGGAGTGTATGGATTCGATGTATCGTTTCTTATGTAGCAGCCAGACTGGACTTTCTGGTATGAAACAGTTCAATCCTAGTGTGATTATTGCAACAATGCCACAAAATAAGGCTGTTGTTCTCCAATGGAACCATGTGCCAATGATGTGGCAGGTCATAATACCAATACTAAAGGCCAATGATTGAATTGCGTTAAATGTTGGCCGCAATTTAGGCATAGAACACTCGCCTTGATAAATCGAAGTCAGTCCAGCCAATATGCCAATACTGCAGCCCATAATAGCTCTAGCTACTATTATGATATACGCATCTTTTGCAAATGCTATTTGTAACCAAGCAAAAGCAAACCCAGTAACAGCCATGATCAAAACTGGCTTGCGTCCAAGTATCCTACTACATATTATCAAAATCCAGCATCCTGGAGAATTGAATAATACTAGGACTGAAGCTATCCAGGTTTGGAAAACGTTTGATGCAACTACTATGGTTGGCATTCCAATAATCTCACCATTTTCTATTCTAATTTTTTCAGATGCGTTCATGACCTTTGGATCTAATTGTTGAAGTAGAATAGCTGTATGCCCGTGTGCCATACCTATTAACATAATTGGTAAACAAAAGTTGAGCGACGTAATCCATTGACGTAAATACACTTTTGATTTACTACAATTTTCTGCTTCACGAAGATTATCTATAGTTTTCAATAGTAACTGCAAGTCATCCATTCTTGATACTAAAATTTATATAATTATATGCGTATAAAATATTTATTTGTAATGATTATATTTTAATGATCATTTTAGTATTTTTTATTTCAATTACCTGTTATATTTTCCTCTCCTAATTATATTTAAAGTTATGATTAATTACGACATTTAAAGATTTAATTAATCGATCAATTCATAATTTTTTAAATAATCAATGTTAGCGCTTTTGATAAAAATTAGTTTTTAATCATAATGACACATCGATAGATAACTACAATTTAAGTCACTTTTATATATTTACGAATTTAGTAAAGATTGGGCACCATTGCATGTTAATAAAAATGTTTTTTGATGTTTGTTCTAAATTGCCGAATAAGTAGTCTAGGTGTTTTTCTCGCGTCTTTCACTTTTACAATGAATTCGCTCTGGTGTAAAAACGGAATATAACAGAGTTTTACTAGTTTGAACTGCTTATCAACTTTTGAACATTGATAATTCAGATAAAATGTGTTTTTTTTATTCTAAATAATTACGGCAACCTACAAAAGCTGGCTACTTAATCTTATCAGTCATAAAGCTTCGAGATTATTGACTTATTCATAGCGAAACCATTTATTAGTAGCGGTATTTTAAAATTTATAAGCATGCATTTATAGATGCGTATACAAAATTGTTTTTGTCGATAAAGGATAAAATTACTAATGAAGCAATTTTACTTACCAGTTGAGCCGATTGAAGTAAAGGATTTAACACTAATTTTTATTTCAAAATTCTACTTATAAAAACGCTATTTATTTTATAAGTAATTAAGTAATTTTAATAATTTGGTCGTGAGTTACGATCATTAATTGATTGAAATGTCATCTCGTATATAATTTTATTATAACTTGTACGATCTGTATTTTTTAAATTATTTAGAGTTTTTTTTAAGTTGAATAGGACACTAAACTCTTTTGTCACTTTACCACACGTTATCTCACAATCCTATATTATGTAAACGTCTGTAGGTGGTAATAACGTTTCAATCGTACAGTGCAACTTGTGTACGTATAATTTCATGCATGCGTTTGTATTTTTCACATTGTTGAATTATTATTAATTGATAGATATCCGTATAAGTTAAAAATAGTCTATCATGATGTTTGTATTAAATCTACTTATGTATTTTTTTGACAAATCTGAATCATTATGTAAAGTAAATTTTAGAGTATAAGTGCATTAGCGTAGGAAGGATATGACTTATGACTTTACAAAAATGAGGAAGCACGGTACAATATTTTAATAGCACTATAAAATCTTACTCATTCTCAGAAAAGGCATTAGTACACAAGAGCGTTTCTTCATGTTAACATGAAATGTCTAATAGGTAAATGTTATTTTCAATAATTTATTACTTAATTCAATTGTTTAACATAGTAAAACTTATTCTAAACTACGAAATCCTTCTTAGGAATACTCGTTTATCTGTGCAGTATTATTACCGCTGATATTACTGATGATTTCATAAAGGCAGGATTAGTACCTGAGACATATGATGTGGCGCCGAAGAAAGTATTACAGGTAAGTAATTTATATTATTATTGCAATGATTTTTAACTTTACGTTGCTGTTTATTTACAACATCGATCTAGGTATCGTTCGATGGTGTGATAGTTCCGTTTAACACGACTCTTCTAGCGTATGACATGCGTAAATATCCCAAGTGTACTTGGGAAGCTGAAGCAAATAAATACTACACCTTAATAACGCTGAGTAAGTACACAAAATATCTAAACTTCCAGTATATTTACAAAACCTTCAACATGTATTATTTTGTAGCTCCCGATGTGCCTACGAAGAAAAAACGTGGTTTGGCTAACTATATTGTGTGGGAAGTTGTAAACATACCCGGCTTAAATGTCGAAAGTGGCAAGACAATAGCGGAGTACTCATGTCCAGCACCAACGAAGTCAAGTGGCGGCCACCGCTACGTGTTTACAATACATGAACAGCTGACTGGATTTCAAGACTTTTCTTCAGAGTTGTTAATAGCAGAGCGTTACTGGCAAAAGAGGTTCTTGTGGTCGGCAAAAGATTTTATTGCTCTCTACAACCTCAGCCAGCCTTTATTTGGAAACGTGGTCGACATAGCATATGATTTTTACGCGGATTATATGTTGAAGGAGTATAAGGCTAACAAACGAATTTATCCCGAAGACATGCCTAGGCCAACCAAACCCCTTGAGGTCGGTAATGAACAATCTACCTGAGCTAGCGTTTGATTAATTTCTTAATGGAGTACAAAGAAGATTAGGGGAAGAAAATAGTACATTACGCAACAAGGGAGGCTTCTTTACTATCTCCCGTGTTGCGTATACGGTTGCGTATACGATTTTTCATTCCTGCGTCGGCAGAAAGCGACATTTTCCTCCCGCTGCGCGGAAGGAAAATGTCACTTTCTGCCCGCAGGGATGAAAAAGTATATTTAAGAAGTAATGTATAGTGATGTAACAAGAATTAAACGAAAACTATAAACAGAGCGTTAAGATTTTCTATGTAAACCCTAATTTATCAACATTGTAGGAAATTCAAAAAATGTCGCTGGGCGAGGAAGGGGAGTTTTTTTTTAAGCAGTGGGACGATTTTAGCCACCTTCCAATCATCAGGGAAAACACCGTGTTCAAGAGACATGTTGAAAAGCTCGGTTAAATATGGGCGAATGACCGGACAAGCTGCACGCACCATATTAGTGGAAATGTTTTAGGTCCGGTGCAGTTTTTTTGTAGCCCTTGACATGGCCCGATCCACATCCTCCACAGTCACTGGGGCGAACTCGAAAAGACTGACGAGGTTGCTGGACAGAGGACGGTTTACCTGAGAGGGGGGGGGGGGGGGGGGGGGGGGGGGGGGGGAGAGGGGGAGAGAGAGAGAGAGAGAGAGAGAGAGAGAGAGAGAGAGAGAGAGATGCTTACTTCCACTGGTAATATTGCATCTGCGGGATCCCGAAAGATTTTGCAAGGATAGGTCGGGCCAGAATAAAGGAGAAGAAGAAGATAAAGGAGACTCGGGCATAATAGTAGGTACCCATTTGCCTAATGATCGTGGCCTACGAATTTCTCTATGCCCAGTGCTTTCCTCGCTCTCTAAATGCCGACTCAACCCGAATGTGTGTCTGTCTGTTTACGTGTCTTATCGCGCTTCCTCTCGGTTACACACGGCTGCATCTAGTTTCCCGTTCGTTTTCACCATCGTTTCGAAAAGCCAGCCCTATCTCTAGATCCTCGCTATTCCACGCCCTTGCGACATCGTACTCTAAGCTCTCGAGCTCGTTGTTGTCATCGTCGTTCTCAGGGTTGGCGCGCTGAAGCTATTTGGCAAATAAGATTATTACCTCGCCCGCACTCGCGTGGACTGGCTGGAAGGAAGCCGGAGGCTGTGAACGCGCGTTTTATTGCCAGAGATAAGTAGACCATAAGAAGATTAATCACTGCTACAAGGAACTGAACGAGCTTTGATATTGATAGATCAAGCCAATAAGCAAGTTGGCTTAAGGGGATCCCGGATTGGAACCCATACCACCGTGCTCTACCTTACCGGCATCGTTGATTCTATTGTTTTTTAAAAAAGTACAGGCCCAAATGCGAAATCCGGCTTCGTAGCGGCATTGTTACAGTTCTGACGAATATTTTAAGCCTATACACGTTTGTGAAAAGTTAAAATTGAATCCAAGAAATCTAAAATGAGAAAGTATTTCTATTTAAGATTTCCTGGGTTCAATTTTAACTTTTCACA
>JAPYYQ010000609.1:0-61199 GCA_030522585.1 Anagyrus pseudococci | reverse complement strand
TATATGTATGATGCTCTGGCTATCATGGACCATGAGTCCCTAGCCTTCAAATAAACGATCACTCACTCACTCACTCACTCTCTCTCTCTCTCTCTCTCTATCGCGCCTCGTAAAACCGATCGATAAATAGACGTCTTTAATTATCGTCACCTGAGCTTTATATGCCCTGGAGAAAATCGACAAATTTAAGATTTTGCGCACCGTATTTAAGTTTCACGGCCGAGTCAATTTGGTCCTATATATTTTTTTGCTAGTTATACGCGTTTTGTATACTTGATTACAAAGAGACAGGCAAATAGGTTAGCATGTGTAAATGCGACATCACACAGCCAGACACACAGCGAGAGATGTAATAATCACAATGACGTAATAGGCTTTTAATCCCTTACGGGATTGCACGTAATACAACAAGCCGAGAACAAGCATCAATCGGACACTTAGCGTTGTGAGGCCACGAAGCCGATGGGGCTGCTGGCAGGGACAAAAGGCGGTATAGACTAGGCACCCGACAAAGAGTGCGCGGGCCTTTTGAGCAGCCCTGAAAAATTCATCATTCCCCAGGAAGCAATGAAGTCTAACGGCTAAGAGAGAGAAAGAGATCGTGGCGCTCTATTAATTTCTCGGAAAATTCTGTCTTTTGCCCATAGCCTACTCGGCTATTCCCCGGGGGGAGAGAAAAAATGAAGAGAAGGGGAAAGAAGACAAGCAGAATGTCCCGTCGAGTATCCATCATCGGTCACATGTACAGGCGTTACATACTCACATGTGGCGAACGATTGCGCAAACAGAAAACCAGCAGCGCAAGATCGGAATATCGCTCAGGCGGCAGTAGCAGCAGACGAGTGATCTGCTGCTACGAGACCGACGATCTGTAGGGCTGGTGGTGGTGTGCAGCTCCTACTATCGCGCTCATCAATCTTGGCACACGTCGCGAACCGCGAGAGATCTCCCCTGAGGAGAAACGCTTGGCCGACGATGGGGTTGACGCAGCAGATCGTCGCTCCCCCCCTCCACTACCACGCGAATGTATCCGTCTCTCTATGGGGCTGCGCGTGTTTGTGTGCGAGGGCGTAATGCGAGGACGAGGTTAGCTTTTTGTCCCTCGACCAAGCTAGATCGGCTTATGGCTTTGCGTTACCACTACGGCCCTTTCCCTCTTTCTCTTTCGCGCGTTATTTTTCACGGGGCTTTTTCTGTTAACTTGATGGATATTAAAGTTAATCTGATTTCACGAGACCAAGCTGTGTCTCCGAGCTCCGCCTTTTCTTGGAAAAATTGCCCTTGGCTCTCTCGCACATATCCTCCGTATCCTATTCGTTATTATACACGAGCGTAAAAGGATGTAATTTTGTAGGGAGATTGTTAACCCAAGAACGAGAAGGGGGTAAGTTATGGAAATCAAAATGCAGTTTAACCGCAAGCGCATTATTTTAACTAAATCTTGGCGAGTTTCATAATGAAAAGAAGAAATTAGTAGCAGAATTAATGAGTTTATCAATATACTGATAAAAAATAAACTAAATTTCGAGCAAGTCAAGTCTTAGCACAGGAGATACAGGGGACCTCGTGTACTAGTCTCTTGGTAGGATACCTAAACATGTAATTTTTGTTAAACAAGAGAGTTTGTCTAATTTAACAATGTCGAAAACTGTCAAATAGTTTGCCGATAGGGCAACACGACACTGTTCACTCACGCGTGTTAACCACAGTTCTTCGTCGCTGTTATCAGGTGATACATCTCATGGGGCACCCGCAATAGGGAAGACAAAGCTCGAAAGTACCGGCAACAGCCGGTAGTTGGCCCTTTGTTGGCGGTGTCTCGTAGCAGTCGCAACATTGACAAGCTTGTGGGTTAATGCACCCAGGCTGCAAGGGTCGGCTGAAGATGACGCAGGAGCAACCGGTTCTTATTGCTCCATTCAACGGCTCCTAACAATGAACTCACTAGTGGACTTGTTTTGCGCGTGATTAGCGCGATAATTTGGTTGCTGCATGTTTTAACTTCAACGATATTTTTTTTATTTATTTAAAGATGTTCCTGACACTCAATTGAACTAAATTCAGATGAACGTCAGGCTTAAACTCACGATTTAATTAGTAGGTTACGAAATTTATGGCTCTATTAACCGAGCCATTCACCATCCTCGCATCACATATGATTCGAGTAGTAATTTTTATCTGTCCTAAATATTTTCAGTCAAAAAAACCGCTGCTAACAGCCTTAGCAGAATGCTTTCTCAAAAAAAAAGTTTTAATATGTCTGCTTAAGAAATTTTTTAATTTATTAAATTTAAAATTAAGTATCACTTAAATGAGTTCATGCGTACTAATATTAAACGACAAGTTAACTCAAATTTTTCTATACGATATATTTAAATTGTTACCCCCGGGGGGCTTACGTTATAGATATAGGCTTGAGCATGAATTTGGTTTACCTGTGATGGTTTAAATTTTTTTAATTGAAATATTACATTTATTTTTAGGCTGTTCCATGTTTTTTTGCCGTTATGTCGCGGAGGAGTGAAGCAGCTTACGTAGCTTGCTTACAATTTGTGCGTGTTCTTGTATTCCACGAAATCAAAGTAGTTGTGGCCGACTTTGAAAAGCCATTGCGGCAAGCATGTAGCATAATTTTTGGAGAAGCCTGGATTACTGGGTGTAACGTCCACTTTGATCGCGTAAGAATATATATTTCTTCATTAATACGGCATTAATCACCCTGAAAAACATTTTATACAATTATGCATTATATTTATTTTATTTGTTTTAGTCTAATTACCAAAAAATAATAGATTTAAACCTTCCAAACACGGTAGAACATGATGCAGAAATTAGTCTCGTCGTTAAAAAAAATTCTAGCGTTACCCTTTTTACCTTACCAAGACATCGAAATCACTCTACAAGAGATTGAATATGGTTTATGTCCCAGAATTCTCCAGATTTTACGGCCTTAGCTGAATTATTTTAGACGGCAGTGGATAAGGGCGGTTACCCGCAAGGCTTCTTAATATTTGGATTGGCCGCTCGCACCAACGATGCGATTGAGTCTTTTCACGCTAGAATAAAAAACATTCTTAGAAACCGACCTTCAGCTTGGGATTTTGTAGGTACGTACTGAAACAAGATTAGTATATATCACTTAATTCAATTTTTTATATTTTTATATAAATTTAAAATCCAACAAAAATTAAAATTATTTATATTTTATTTCAATTATTAAAAATTGTCGTTATAGACGTGGCTGACGTTTTGCGGTTAAACCGCGGATTAATCAGCGTTAGGTTACCTCGGTACGCTTCCCGTTATAGAAACGTACAACTTAATAGAGGTAACGTATAAAAAAAATAATAAAGAAACTTTTGAAATTATGTATCAATTATATAAACATTACTTACTTATTATATTTGCTTATTATGTACTACCTTTTTTTTAGTTTGTCGATTGTACGTCGCGCGGTTAGTTACCAAACAAGAGTTGATATAAGTAGTTTGTCACTTAAAAGGTAATCTTGCCACGCGAATTCAAGAAAATCATTTATTAATAAATGATATCAGGATTCGTTATGAAGATGCCTTTGTTGTCAATCACAATGGTATGTATTAATTACAATTATTTTATTTTATTAATTTAACTATTATAGTGCTTTCGTAGTGGCGTATACGCTAGTATGCCACTACGAAAGCTCTATACACTGCTCCCCGAGCAGAAGTAGTTAGCGCTCTTTATAAAGGAGAAGTCAGTTCTCCCTGAAAAGGAGTAGTCAGTTCTTCCAAAGAGAGAACCTACTACTCCCAGATGGCGCGCCTGTCGCGCCATGCTCACGAGGCATCTAAAGAGCTCACAGTGGCTCAGGCGGCTAGGCGTTGGATTCGCACCCGGGAGACCGTGGTTCGATTCCCGCTTAGGTCGTTTCTGACTTGCACTTCTGGCAATTTTTAACTAGCCCATGTGCAAACACTGGATTTTCGAGCTCCCTCGGAGAAGGTTGGGGTCTTCTCCGTTGAAGGTGTGGACTTGTAGTGTCCTATCCCCATTGACATAGTTAATGTCGAACTGAGTTACGTGTAAAAAAACCTGTGTTGTTAAAAGATTGTGCTTTCGTTAAAAAAAAATGTGTATTGTTAATACAAAGACGAATGTGTTTGACTCTTTACGTGTTTAGATAAAAATGTACGAATTGTTTGGGATAATGGCAAAATAGCTCACGCTGACGCCTATAGCCTACAGGGCTTTGGGGAAGGACTGCATATGGAGTCCTTTCCTTTTAAAAAAAACAGGGTATCTACTGCTCCCCCCTATGCGCACTAACCGCGCCGAATTTTTTTTTAGTGCAGTAGGTGCAGTAGCAACGCAGCTTTTTCCTGACGCCGAGCTGATCGTGACGCCAAGCTGAACAAGTAAAAAACAGTAACAATGGCTAACCAAAACGATCCAATAGACTTGGGAGAGGCAAATAGGAAAAAGGAAAAAGACGAGAGAGAAAAATTAGAGGAGAATAAAAAACTAAAAAATGAGATCGAAAAACTTAAAGGTAAAAAGGCAGATAACAGTAAAAAAATAAAGATGAAGAAAAGGCTGAGATATCGTCAAAACAGCATGGGCCGAGAGGAGGGCGGTATGTCCGATTCAAAAAGAGGGTGGCTCTTGAGATGAACCGGCGCCATGAGTACGAGAAAATGTATTTTTTGGCGAATCAGATGGACTATAAAGCACGATTAAATAAGCATCACTTCATGAAAAGTGACAAAACTTCAAGCGATGAGGAGTAAAAAAGTAATCGTTGGACAAAATTTGGAACAACACATACACACTCACAGACTTTTTTAAAAAACATATTTTTTGGGTTCAGCAACCTTCACAACGTCTAGAAACCCGAAAAAAAAAAGTATAAATAAAAATTACAAAATTTTTTATAAAAATTACTATACTGTATAGTTCCGGTGGTACATACTCGGTTTATAGGAAATTTTGTTATACAGATATCCTTAAATTTTACTATACTGGATTCTAAATTTTGCTAATACGGTATTTTAAATTTTACTACCACGCAAACATTTAAAAAAGGAAATTCATTTTTTTCTTCTTATATATATTATTTTACATACATATTGTATTTATTTATATAGAGAGATACTTTTTATTAATTGGTGAGAAATTATCGAAAATTGATTTTTTATTCGTTAACTCATACACATATTTATAAATCCTATTTATCGCAAACTAAAGTCTTAAGTACGCATTTACTAACTTATCGCCGCAGAACATTTAATATGTAAGGGTGAACAATCGTCTTCTATATGAACCGTGAAGCCATTTAGGCACTTGCGAGAAGAGTCCGCGGAAAGCCAGTAAACAATTAAGACTGTCACTAGACACGGTAATTGATGGTCACGTCTGTTAGAACTCAGTATACATAATTTTTGATATTTGACGTATGTGTATTTTCTAGTAAAAGTTCTTTCTGCATGTTTTTGCTATACTGTAAAGTAATTTTTCTACAGCAGTACGGTAAAAAGTATTATACATGTAGTAAAATTCCCTATGAGTGGAGTATGTCCTGCGCGAACTATACAGTATAGTAATTTTTTTTTATACATTTCTATACGTGTACAAAGCTTTCTCTTTGAGAAAGCAAAAAGAACTCAAGCTCGCTTTGTTAGTTTCAAATAAAATTTTCTTTCAGAGTTAAAGATTAATCAATTAACTTACCTTAAGAGCAGCGGTATAAAACATGATTGCGATTTATATTTGTAACATGTTGCGTTCCTTTTCCAGTTCTGCCTTTTCTGAAAGTAAATATTCTTATTAGAATAAATTGAAAACCAATACTCATAAACGACATGATACTGTACGCTATATACGAAATACCAAAATTTGCATAAAATAATCAAGTATTTTATTTTAATAAAAAAATTTTTTTTTTTTCAGTTACCTTAAATTTTCACGTTGAAGAAAAAAAAGTTAAAAAAATAAATTATAGTTCATCCGGCGTTATTCCCCTGGAAGCTCTCAATTTTAAAGTAAATCTTATTAAATAATCAATCTCTCGAGAATTTGCAATTTATTTAATTAAAAAAATAATAATTAAAACCCGAGCACGGCGAGTCAAAAAGAATTCGCAGAAATCTGCTTAATAATGTCACTAACTGCAAATTGAAGCAGGAATCAAGATCTCACTCTTTCTTGTTTTTTCTTTTTGTCTCGGCGGCCGTTGTCTTGATTGCCGATCGCGGCAAGAAATACAAAAAAGAAAAAGACAGCGAGAGTGAGAAAGAGAGGCAAAGAAAAAGAAAGAAGAAAAAAGACAGCGAACGAGGCACACAGAGAGTGAGAGAGTCATGCGAAGCTCCCGCGTATGAAGATATTCATTCAGCAAGGCGCAAAGTGTCGCCGTCTGACAAGAAAATTATCGTTTTTCGATCATGATGGATATAACACGCGGTAGAAGGGGAGGGGGAGCCGGCTGCACACGCGCGCGGTGGCGGCGGCGGCCCTCTGTGTCATTACAAATTCGTCCTACGTCTCCTCTTTCTCGGCTTGCCTCGCGGCGTTGCGCGGCGTCGAGTTATGGAAGTCGTCGGGGAATTTTGCGCCGTCGCGTGTGAGATCATCGCGTCGAGAGAAAGGAGGCAGCGGAGGGGGAGAGCCGCGCCTTGTTTGCCAAGGGCCTTTATAATGACGACGAATTTCGCGATTTTTCGAAATCGACCCTCGATAAACTGGTTTTATACACACAACGCCGGCGCACTTTCAATTCTTTCGGGGAATAAAAAGGAACGAATCAAGACGTCTGTGTGTGTGTGTGTGTAGCGATCGTATTTCTTAATAAATGCGTTTCATGTAGGCGAACAGTTGATACGCGCGCAAGTCTCGCGCTGCTCGTTTTGCAAATTTATGTCCCGCGAGAATTATATACCGCTTTTTCCTTATAACAATTTTAATTGGATTTAACTGCTTTATAATTTCGCAAATTATCGACATAATTTTCGGATATATTCAAATAAGTAAACTTTAATGCGGAGTATATTTATGTTTAATGGCTTAACTTGTTATTTCGCTAAACGAACTGCGTATAATTATGCGTCAACGCAGGGGACGAAGGGGGAAACTTTCAATAATATTGATGTTAAAAAGATGTGATATTTCATTTTTTGTACAACTTTATTACGACAACGTATATAAATTGAAAAACTACGGGAAATTCTGCACCGTAAAAACCAACGAGTTTCGTTCTCGAATTCATAATGTTTAAATTTTAATTACGAAACGTCAAGAATTATATCATGGAATGTTATTAAAAAAAAATGAAAGTTGAATAAACAAGGGTTTATCCAAGGGAGCCTCGTTAATTTTCGTAGAGCTGCAGCAGCGGCTGTTGGATGTACGTCTCTATATACAGACATAAAACACGCTTCCCTATAACGCCTCCGTTATAAACTCGTTCGTGTTAATAACTATTTCCTCACTCTCTCTCTCTCTCTCTCTCTCCCTTCGGACTCGTTTCTTTTCTGCGCAGTCGTGGGCTCTTGATCATACATATATCTTCATAACTCGATGTCTTAATTGCACGAGACACCCGCAAAAAAAGGGAAGAAGAGTAGAATGGAAAGAGAAAGATGAAGCGAGAGAGAGAGAGAGAGGAAGAGGAGGGAGAGAGAGGTGGAGTCGTCTCGCGAGCAGCGCAGATGCTCGAGCGTCTTGGTATTCGGGGCTTGCATAAACGCGCGTACGTGGGATGCGTATTTCGCAGCTGACGTGTAGCCGTGCGGCCAATATGGGCGCGCGAGAGAGTGTGCACGGCATTAATTGCCCCGCCCGACGCGACGTTTTTATGAGGCTATCGTTACAAATTATTAATTTTAATTCGTTGCCAGAGAGAAGAGGGCCGCTTAACAGGGCCCCTCCGTCGCCGGCGTTTTGTCCCTTGGAAATTAATATGTTGCTTGTGGGAGAAAAGTGTAATACGCGGGGCTACGTAGCCCAAGTATATTTATGAGGAGGGGATGCTGCGGCAGCGCGAGAGGCGTGACGTAGTAGAAATAAAGGACCACTGCGAGAGAGGGCATCGATGGAAAAAGTTTTTATACGACGGCTACTCGCGTATAAAAAGATAGCCATCTAAAGTCTTGTCTTACTTTATTTTTTCTTCTCCGCTTTGCCACGTACGCGATAAGGTCTTCTCTTTATGAAAAATCGCGTATTAAATTTCTGTTCGTTTGTTTAAGTCGCAGGAGGAATATGACGCGAGTAATTATTGGGTGCGAATCGCGTCTTTCGATCGGTAATTTATGAATAATCAGGTTTTCTCGTACTATAACCGTATTTTAAATTCATTATTTATTAGAAAATTCGACGTTTAAACGGCCTAACCAGAAGACCGGTCTACGCGCGCGTATTCTTACCGAGATTCTCCTCAGATTGTAAAACCTGAAACTCTCGTAGGGCTTGCAATTTAAAATAATTATCATTCCAGGTTAATTAATAGGCCATGATGGCCGTCGGAGAATATGGAAAATAAAATTTCACCGCAGGACCTATAACAAGCCTACAAGAAAATCACTTCTTTAGCCACATCCGGAGTTTGCGCCAAGTCAAGAAGAAGAGCAAAAGAAAACGAGAGGGAGAGTGAGATAAAGAGAGATAAAGAGAGAAAGAGAGAGAAACGCGAAGGAAAAAAAAGTAATCTCGTATATACAGCAGCGAAAAAAGGTAGCGGGCTCTCGGAGCGCGCAGACTCATCCCCCCATCTGCCGGCTGGCAACTGAAAAATCGAGTTGTCTCTCGCTTCGGGTAATAAGGCGAAATTAGCAGGTAATGTGGATCGATGCCCCCATCCTTCCCTCTCTCCCTCCGCTCACCCCCGTCCCTCTCCGGCCTCCTCGAGCTCGCGGCGAAACGAGCCTCCTCTTACACCTTCATCCTCGTTGCGGCGCGCGAAGGCGTGTGCGCGCGCGATAATAAAAATGAAATGATTCTCTCTCCCCCCGGGTCGCCGCCACGGCTGGTAGGGGCAGGGGCTGACGCGAGAGGGGCCACGCCGGCGCCCGGGGCCCCGCAAACCGCTGAGCGAGGGAGGGGGCGGGAGGGCAGGCTCGGCCGCAGCTGGGGCGCGGGGGCGTGTCCCCAGAGCTCGGGGCTCACCTCCCCCCCTCGGCGCGTCCGGGCCGGGGCGGCGCCGGGCTCGGGCTGCCCGGGCCAATGGCGCCCCCGGGGCTGCCCCACCCGGGGCCGCCGGCGAATGGGCGCGCGACGCCGTAGCCATGGCAACCGCCCAAGCCCCGCGCCGGGATCGCCTTCGGGATTGTTCGAAACAATTATCCCGTGCTCAATTCCATTCGGACGCCTCGCCGCCACCGCCGCCGCCGCGGAGCAGCGTCCTCTCACCCCCACAGAGTCCCCTCCTCGACTCCCTCTCTACCCTTGCATCTTCCACCTCTCCCTCCCCCCGGCAGCCTCTCTACGCTCCGGGCCGCGCACGCCCGCATTTAGCCCGGCGCGCTCGCGTCACGGCTCGCAAATCGTTTTCGCGAATAAAAATCCCCGGCGCGCGGGAATTATTTTTAAATCTCGTGCCGCACAGCCGCTGCACCACTACCACCACCATTGCCAGCAGCCCAGCTACTCTTTTTTAGCCCAGCCTCGGCGGCTAGTCCGACCGTCCCTTTCCCGCTTCTTCTGCGGACTCAACGGCTTTTCTCTCACGGCCGTAAAGAAAGAAAGTCCTTCCAGGCGGCTGGACTGCTGCTGCTACGCGAGCTCCGAGTGCTGCTTGAAAAAGCCCGCGCGAGCGAATAAGGGCCGACGGGAATGACTTCCTAATGGGCCGCTAATATGGACAAAGTTTTCTTCGAGAAATTAAGCCAGTTGCGCTACTACTATACTGCCCGTGCCAAACGACCGTGAGAACGAATTTTATTACGCGTCCGTGTGTATTATCTTCTTTTCCGGATGCCTTTACTCTTTTTCTTCTCGTTACCTAGCCCAAGCCTGGTTTTATGCTTTTTGGCGAAATCATTCGTTGCTCACTTTTCTCTCTTATCTGTAGCACGCTTTAAGCTTGTTCAACGTTTTTTTTTTATTTTATTTTTACTAATGAAAAACTTTGGCAGTTATTCAACACTAAAATTTATTCGGTATGATTTATACATTTCTATAATATCTTAGAGTGTCATTAATTTATACAATATTCGTAAATGAATAAGTCAACTAATATTGGGCAGAATCAATGTCCCCACTATTTTAAAAAGCACTCAAAATTCATACGCCGATAAAATGAATTGTCATTGTACGATAAAAAACGTAGTCCTTTTATAAGCAATATCATATAGAAAACAGCCCGATATAAAAATATCATTAATTTAATCCATTATCGGTAGGAGTAAATTATATTTTTTACATTCAAAATCGCCAGACCGTAAAATTACTTTCTTCCCAGCAAAAAAGGCCTTTCAAAAACGCCCGGGAAAAGTCAATTTAACGAGAGAGCCCAAAGCGCCGGGGATCGCCAATATGTCCCCCACTCCTCCCCCAGCCATCTGGCCACGGGGGCGCGACGGAATTTTTTGTTCATTCCGAAAATTAGAGTACTGCCCCGGCCGGCAGCGGCATAAAATGAATTTCCTCGCGGAGGGCCGGGAGCGCTGCACTCTCTCGCTCGAGACTGCATTAAAAAGTCGATTTTCATCCGGCCAGTCGATTGGCCGAGAGCAAGCGAGAGAGAAAGAGAGCCGCTCGAGAGGCCCTCGGGTAGGGGAATTCGCGCGAATAAATGTGCTTCATGCTCGACTAAGCGATGCCTCGATTTCGGAATCGAGCCGTGATGTACATCGGCGCGCGAACCTCGTTCATCGGAATATAAAACGCGCTCCTATGCCCTATGCTACAACTTTCCACCCCCCACCCCCCCCCCTCCCGGCCGAGCTCCGACCGTACAGTCAGCCGGGAAAATTTTGTCGATCAGACACAGGCTATATAACCGGCTGTCCGGAGTTTTATCTGGCGCGACCGAAGCTCGTGATTTTCAGCCGCTCTCCCCCTGGGAATATATTCTTTTTGATTTTCCCGGACTATTTGCTACGGAAATCCGCGCTGTTGCAATTTTTACAAAAGCCCTTTTCCTTCATTGCAATGGAATTTTGCCTTTTTACGTTACACAAATTTAATGTCGCGCGTTTTCCGGTCTGATAAAAAATTAAATTAATTCGGGGAAGTACGTTTTGTAACCGAGTTATATTATTGCAAGCTTCGTAATAATGTTATTTTATTTTTTTATGTAAAAATCTCGTACTGCATGATAAATTAATACGATAAATATTAAACATTTAAAGTAACTAGAGAATTAAAAAGATAAATTTGTCGATATTATTTTTCTTCGAATAAAATGCTTGTACATCCACAAAAATGTAGAATTTACCGAGTAGATCGTACGGATTGTTGTTATTCCACATATCGAAATATCGTTTCCGCATCACGTCTTTGCTATCCGCTTCGGCTAGCCGTGAAATAAATAAGTACGTACCTTTATCGCACGGCTGGCCTCTCCGCCTCCCTTCTATACACGTTATATTACACTTACCACGTCCGGAAAATTCAAATGGGACGTACGAACGATCTGAAAAATTACGCTTTAAAGCAGAAACGCGTTGCAGCAAAGTCTTTTCGATTTTTCACGCATTCCAACCTTTTAGAAGTCATATCTAAAACCCGTTTCTACGGTATAAAAATATAACGTTTATAAAACCTGGTAACATTCAAGAAATTTTTCCTTACCTCAAACAAATTATTTAATTTTACAACTAATAAATTCCATCCAAACTAATAAAAGCAAGTTTAAGCCAACTCGCAGCAAGGCAGAGAGATTACAGGGTGGCACAGGTGCGTTGGCCTGCTGATTTTCGGCGTCATCCCGCGGCCCGTAATTCAACGAATGAAACGTCAATAACGGCTAATCGCTGGTGCGCAGCGGCAGCGGAGCAGCCACACGCGGCTGCTCCGCTGCAATCCGGCCGCGCAATTTAGGGCTAAGCGCGCTGCAGCTAGGCGCAAATCACGTCCCCCCTCCCCTGCCGTCCTCTCGACCCGCCCGCCCCTTTCCCATTTGAATTAGGATTACGCTCGCAGCCCCGTAATCGTCGAATGTGTCCGCGCATTGGGCTTTCGCGCCCGATGAATTAGCTGCACGAAGCTTGCCCCCGTATATACCGAGCGTTAAGATTATTTATTGATCTCCAAACCGGCTTTGCGAACTATCATTGCTGTTTCTACTGGGAAGTTACGAAGGAAGTTGATGCTGGTTATTTTATTTTGTAGATTGAATGTGTTTTTGGCGAATTGACAATGGTGGGAAAAGAGGGAAAACCAAAGGGTCCCTCGCGGAAAATTTGTTCTCTCGCAAGTTTATTTTATGAGCCATTTGTTTCATTTAACCAAAGCCGAGTACTCTGCGATCGACTTAAAACGTAAGCAGCGAAAGCGAGAAACAAGAACAAAAACAAAAAAGCCAGTGGAAAGAACAGAAAAAGCGCATAGTGGAAGAGGATGAAAAAAAAAGAGTCGACTACCATCCAATTTAATGAGCACACGTATTCGCTCCCTTAGCCAGACTCAGCAGCAACCCTCCGCGACACACACAAAGCGCGGCTAAACTCAGCAGCCATTTTGCGCAACTTCGAAATTAGCAGCGAGAGAGAGAGAGAGCCCAGCCGCGCTCGCCTACACTCAACCCCTTCTCTGTCCTCCTGGTCCCTCTTTCTCCCTCTAAGCTCGAGGAGAGTCTAGTGATAGTAACGGGCGCGCCGAGAGGGGCTTACGGGTTGGGGGAGGGGCGGTAGAGGTTGGGCCGCAGATTAATTGTAACTGCATAGCGCGCGGCCAGCGATTTGCCTAATTAATTCGGTTACTAATGGCCGCCGCATGCTCGGATCGAAGCTAGCCTCCTCGCCTATCCTCTCTGCAACGCATCTCTCTCGCTCACTCTCCTTGGCGCGCGCAGAGCAGCTCGGTCGTCTTCTCTTGGCTACTGCGCGACACCGCTGGAATTGCACGATTTCGCCCTAATTAAGGCCGCTTGCTGTTATTGGCTTTACGACGCGACTACACCCGAGGATTTCCGCGCGCTCTCGGAGTTATGCCCGCGTGCGCTCTTTAGCGCGCGAATCTACCCCCCCTTTTTTATCTTTAGTCGACTGCCGACGTTTAATCGTTATTTAGGTTTCGCGCTAATATCGCCCACCGAGAGCTAAGTGCTTTACAAGTTGCTATTTGGATTGTACATGAGGAGCTTGAGCTTGCGGTATTTTTACAGTTAACGATAAAATCAATTGTGTTTATAAACTTAAATTGTATTTTCAACGACTTATTTTAATGTCGGTTGATTCGGATGATAGTACAGGTAATTGACCAAAAGCATTGCGAAATACTTGAGATCAGTGTTAACAAAAGAGATACATTGATCTAAATAGCTCGTTAGCCGAGACAGTTTCGACTTGACGAAAAAAGGATTAAAAATTTATCTACTCGGTTCAAGAGTAAAATCGTAAGTGCAGGGTACCCATACTGGCGCATTTGAATTAAAGAACTTGTGAGCCGTGACGTGGAAACGCTGCATTAGCCGAGCCTGATTGCCCAGCGGGGTACGTACATACGAGAAGCCACTCACCTACATACTTTAAGTAAGACAGACTAACTATTTCTATCATTTCGATTCTCTTCCCGATCATCAGCCGAGCAAAAACATTGTACTTAAATTATAAATCCCTGACAAAACTGAAATACGTCACTAATGTAAAATTAATTAAATCGAAATGTAATAGGAACACAGTTACACGCGAAGAATATAAAATCCAGCTTGCCTGGCTAATCTAATAAACACGATTTCAGAAAACGCTCCCGGCTAAATTGAGAAAACCCCCAGCTCGAGCAAAAAGAAAAGAACGAAAAAAAAAGAAGGAAAAAAAAGGAACGACAACTTTTCTCCACTTTCTAGCCCTGTCCCCAGCGTCCCTTTTCTTGTATTCAACTACTTTGGCCGCGTGCAAGTAAAGCAGAAAAATAGAGGAAGAGCAAGAGAGAGAGAGAATCGTAGGGAGGAAGAAAATCCGGGGTATAGTAACATTGTCGGGGCTGTCGGGTAAAAGTTGCGGCCCCGTCGCGCGCCCGTTCTTTATTCAAACTTGTAATAACGTTTGGCAGATGTTGCTGATATAGCGCGCCGGCTGAGAAGGAACGAGAAAAGAGGATGCTGCTGCGGCGACGACGACGGCTCCGAGGCCGTTTTGCTCCGCGAACTTTTATCGAGTCAATTTAAGTTGCGAGAGGAGTAGGAGAGCGCGCCCACAAGAGAAACGCAGACGTGTCCCCCCGCCCCCTTTGGACATGCTCCCTCACTCGGTCTTCCTCCCCTCCTGTGAGGCTTTATTTCGTATAGACATACGGGAGCGAGGGAGGGAGCTTTGGCTCTTATTATCATTGTATAATAATGTTTAAGAGATTCGATTAGGGAGTGAGCCTTGCCGAGACATAAATTTACAGACTGCCCCCCCCCCCTCGCCGACCGCGCTAAGGCAGAGACGCTCGGCCCGTTTTTCTGCATTAAAAGTACGACCGGCCGAGAGGGAGGGAGAGAGGGATTTAAAGTCTTACGCGGATGGCAAGTGGTAAGGGAGAGAGGGAAGGGAAAATTTTGGAGTTAATAACCAAGTGAAGATTATGTGCGCTGAATTTTAACATCTTCTTTTTTCCCTTGGCTAGGAGAGGAGTCCTATGGACACACGCGATCTTTTTTTCTCTCTTCTTTTCATTCCTTTTTTTCTTCTTTGGGTAATGAGATAGATTTTATAGTGCGACGCGCTCGGAGTACGCGCGTTCTCGAGTAATTTTATTAAAGTTTTATGAAATTCCGAATCCAATTAAATTTTTTCAGGGGATTTCATAATTTTACCTTTCTGCCGAGACTTCCCTTACATACGCTTGATTATGCAAAAGAATGGAAATTCTTTTTATTTTACGCTTTTGAGGAAAAAAAATTAGCCACATTTAGAAATGAGTTCTTAGGTGAATTTTTATATGCGAGCGCGCCTGTGACGTCAATTGATCTGAATTTTCTTTTTTTTTTTTTTTTGAGAGAGAGAAAGCTGTTTCAAATAATATAAAAATGATTAGCTGCTACGCCGAAATCGGATTTTTACGAGGCAAGTGCGCGGCTTTTCCGACGATATAAATGGGCTCAAGCAGCGGGAAAAATGGCGGTGAGCGTATATTAATTCAGCTCACGTGCGATCTCAATTCGAGTCTCGATTTTCCATTTCAAATCGAGCGAATATCAAACGTCGTGCGCCTCATCCATATCAATCATAAGGTTTCGCGCGAGTCTGCATTAATTCGCGAATTCCAAATTCCGTGTAAAGCTCATTTGCAACTTCTTCTGAATGACATCGGATGAATTTACGATTGAAAGTTTTAATTCGATTTCCTCGAATAACATCTTGGTAATGAATGAATTGTAAAGTAGATTCCCGAGTAGATGCGCAATTTTTTTTTTAAAGGAATTCGTTTTATTTTTTTGTTTCTTTATCGGGTCAAATAAAAAATTATAGAATATGTAAAGTGATAAATTGATTGTAGGAGTAATTTCAAAGATCTAGATCTTGATTTGATAATACTTTATAGTCTCTCCCTCTTGAGACTCGTGATCTTATAAATTTAAATACTCACTTTATATTTTGAACATGTTTCTTTGACAGATGATCTCATTATTCTTGAATTATACCCATATAATTTCACGGTATAGGCACTATGTTATGGTACTGAAGTAAATTAAATCGAAGTTGAATATTAAAATATAATAAATAATTTTTATTACTTATGATCTAAAGTTAATTAGACAATATCGGTATCAGATTAAAATAACGTCCTTACAAAAAGTTTTGCTTTTGGATTTTCTAAAAATATAGTATATGAGGCTTAAATTGATAAAAACAGATTAACTTCAACTCCATAGACATAACCAAGATACTGATACATGATTAAAATGGAAACCCAAAACAACCATATCCTTTTAAACTAACCAGCCCAATATCAAACGCACTCGATCACTTATGGCTTCTGGCAACCCTTCTAGAAGTAAACTATTTTAAAATAAAGTGCTGCCACCTTGTGTATACATATATAAATCCAAGCTTGATAGTGATTTCCTTTTTACAGTTACCTTTTAAGTAAACCAATCTAATGAGATACCGATCCTCCGTATCGGTGTGTTCTTTTCATTTGAACCTGTACTACCTTATCGACTGTACATAAAATGGTACCTTGATCCGGTAAAAGTAACGTCAGTTGGTAAGTAGGTTGCCTCAAAAGCAGTGTTCAAACCGGTTTGTTCATTCATACTTCCATATACTTATGAGTTCATCTCAAATCCTAATAAAAATCAGTTAGTCATCAAAAGAACATTTATCACCTTTTTAATTCAAATCCCTTGAGAAATTAATATTCTTCCTTATATCCATTCTCACCATCCAGGAAAACTTCAAAATATTTAGGCTAGCTGTCGTTCATTGACAAAACAACAGCAACCCGGCCGAGGTCGCGAACTCATTTACAAGCAGCTCGGCGCGACCATTGACGCGCGTGCCCGGAAAGAGGAACCAGCTCTCGTCGAGTATGTCAAGGGAGGCGGGAGGGGGGGAGGGATCATTGGCATGTGCCCGGGGGCCATCGGTGGTCCCCATTAAAAGAGAAACCGAGCTCGCGCGCACTACACAAGACGCCGGCTCTCCTCTCCTTATGACCATAAATTTGAAAAGTCAATAAACTTAACGGTAAGGCAGGTGCAGTTTTCGGGTATATTCAAGCTCAACAGAAGAAGGAAAGCCGCCGCCACGAAAGTGAAGTAACGGGTATACATACGAGCCGAGCGAGCGCGCCATTATTCCAGGCTACGAGTAGCGCCGAACGAAGGGAAAATCGCGCGAGAGAGTTGACCGAATAATTTTTGCGATCGTTGAACGCGTTCGCACGACGGCAGCGGCGGCGGCGTCGAACGGTCTGGCCGAAAGGGGCATTGCGTGGAACGAGGCCGAGAACGTGAGCTCACGATTTTGGAGCTTGGTATGCGGTGTTGAGTGACATTGGCCAGCCGGCAAAAGGATGTGTTGGCTTTGACTCGGTTCATTCGACTTGTCGTCGCGTAAAAAATAATGACTTGGTCGCGTAACAACTCGTTAAGCTCGATTTAAACTTGTAGCGGTCGAGTCGATTTTTTATAAACGATACACATTTATTTTCAACGGCTGCGCGAAACACATGGTACAAATGTAAATGTCATTGTACAAAATGGGTGTAGAGTTCAAAGTCGAGTGGTTAGGAATGAGCGCGATATTAATTAAGCTCCCACAGTTGAAGTAGATGGCGTTCGAGCGGGTTTTCGCATAGATAGATATGACGAACTAATTAAACGAAATAATATAAATTAAATTACAACGAAAGCCAAGGCGGAAAAAAAACACGCGACAAAAAGTCTTTAACCTTAAGCGAGCGAGTGAAAAATGGCGTCTCGCGAGCAATCTACTTTCCCGTGCGAAATTCGGTCGCGCATGATGTTTGAATGGTAAAGCGCTGATTAATCTATATACACGAGTGGTTGTTGCGAGAGCCGCACGGTATCGGGACTTTAATTCTTTAGGACGATTGTGCATCGCTACGTAATTAAAATTGTTATGCAAAGCCCACAGGACCGCTGCTCCAAATAAACTTTGCTCGACTGATAATGATGCGGCTTTTTTTTTTTGTTTCGCTGCGTGATAGTAGGTTAGAGAAAAAAATCCTTCTCTATCGCTGTACCGTATATTATTGTGCTTGTAAATCGCAGATAATTCGAACTGATTGTCGGATGGTATAATTCGTATGGGTGTACCACATTAAGATTTTATACATCGTTTAGATTAAAATGATTCGAAATAGAGCAATGGGCTTGATAAAATTAAGGCCAGGAAAGTTTCTTTGAATACGCATTGAATAGGTGCGTACATGGTAAGCCGATTTCTCGGTAATCGTTGTAATCCACGAAAAATTCGAAAAGCTTAAATGACCGTTTAAACAGCCTATTATAAATACGTTTCTAATGACCTTACGTGTGTGCACGTGAAAAACGTAACCAAGTCGACTCAAATTAGACTCGCCACAAGTCTGGCTTGCAGTCATTTTTCAAGCATTAACACTTCCGTACAGCGTTTCCATCACGAAAAGCGTCTAGTCAGTCATTAACCGACACTTAAGACCCTGACACGAATCCTGTGAAAAAGCTACCCACACACAGACATACAAAACCCTAAAGTTTAACCAAATCGATCCCATAAATCGCTCGATTACACAGCCGAGGAGGCGAAGCATTAGCAAATTCCAATATACATCCCCTCGCGATCGATTCGCCGCGGCGTGACGAGCTCGGCGCAGATAAGAAAATCTAAACGGCCCATCTGTCTGGCGCTGGAGCTCGTTATGCTGCCGCTGCCTAGGCAAGCCCAACGTGTAGCCCCCCCTCGGGCTTATATCGCGAAGATGTACGCGAGCGCGCGTGCGTATCGATCGAGGCATTTAAAACGCAATAAACAAAAGCTCGCGTCCAAAGCGTGCGCGGCGTGTCCGACCCTTTCTGTATACCCGCATGGAATTCATTACCACGGGCTCGTTAGAGTAACCAAGAATCTAAGCGCGGCTCTCTCCCTCTCACGGCGCATAAATCGCTAAGGCAGAGGAGGAGGGTTGCCGATGTATAAATCCATGCCGATCGGACGTGCAACCACGTCGTATATATGTATACGCTGAGCCGGTATGTATATACATACGCTAGAAGGGATGAGTCAGCGATCGGTCTCGCTTCCGAGAGAGAGAGAGAGAGAGAGGGCCCTCCTCTTCTCGTGCGGATATCTCTCTCTCTCTCTTTCTCTCTCTCTCTCTCTCTCTTTCTCTCTCTCTCTCTCTCTCTCTCTCTCTCTCTCTCTCCTACTCCTCGTACGGAGAGCTCCTCCTCCATCCGCGCGCGTTGGCAATTAATAAAGGCACATAAGCGGGGCCAGCGTTGCCGCCACGCGAAGAGGCTCCTCGGGTTCTCACACGCGCTCGCGCCCCACGCCAGCAGCGGCAGCAGAGGACAATGGCCCGATCGGCGTGCTTTTCAGCCTTCCCGCCGATGCTGCTGTTACCGCTGCTGCTTCTCTCGCTCCTTTCTCTGCTCGCGCGTCCATACCTTGTGGCGCTACGTTCGATCTGCACTTTCGACGACGAGAGCGGAGGAGAGACTGACGGAGAGACGATAACCGGACGTGTGTTGCTATAGAGGAACAGAAAGAAAGAAGATTCCACGAGTCTCCGCCGAAACACAGCTCGCGCCAACGGAGACTCCGACTCGCCGTACAGCCGCTCGGACGAGCCGTGTTAGATCCTCTTCCGCCTATCTACCTCTTTTTCTTCTTTCTCTCTCGCTCTCTACTCTTCTTCTTCTTCTTCGGCGCTCTCCTCTCCCGAGATGCCTTGGCAAAAGTGGCAATCGGAATGCGCCCGGCCAATTTGCACGCGTGCTCCTCGTCCTCTCGCTTTGACTCTGCTACTCAGCCGTCTCTTATGGGCACCATACCGATTTCCATCGGGCTTATTAATATTTACGCGCAGATGAATGGAAAGTCTCAATAGCGAGGGAAAAGAAGTGTAGGTTTAAGAGAAAATATAGTCAAAAAGGCCTCGTAAGTGGATTCACGCACGAATATAATGGACAGAAAACCACAAAAAGGCTGAAAAGGCTTGTGGGGTCTGGATACCGGCATATAATGCCGAGTGTATATATCAGGTGGTTAAATAAATGGAAAAACAGAGGGGGAGAGAGAGTTCGCGTACACGACGATGAGAAACTCCGACAAATGCCCAGACAAACATAGTAATGTAGCAGGTATAGGCTCAAGTCAGGGGAAGAGAAGGAGGAAAAGAACTTTTTATTATATGCCTGGGAGAGAAAGAGGGAGCGAGAGAGGTGTACCTGTCCCCTCCTTCGACTTATCCATTCCCCGTAAACCCACGGCCCATCTCCCATACGGCCAAGGTGCGTTTCTGCAAATCGTCGTACGCGCGCAAGGTGCGCTCAAGATCCTCGCGCGTGTGTGTACGAGATAGTAGTGTATGCCGGCGACAGGGGGAGAGTCCTGCGGGCGTCGTCGGCGCGGTGGCGCTGGCGTGCTCTCTCTCTCCTCGCGCACCAACACAGCCTGCCACCTGCGCGCCTCTCCAAAGCCCCTGGCGAACACGCACGCACCAACACACGGAGGGAGCCGCTCTTCGGTCTGCTAACGGTATACGTGCCCAGGATAAACGGGCTAGGGTATGGTGAGAAGGTGAAGAAGGAGGAGGCGCGGGGAGAAGAGAGCGGCGCGTTGGCCACGGACGGTGGCGCCACGTGGTGTTTCTCGGCGGCTGTGCGACGCCGAGAGAGAAGTCACACACATACACAGTGTACGGAAAGCCAGGCTGCTGTCGCTGTTCTCTCCTAGGCGAGGTCGACCGCATACCTGCGAGTAGCGCCGAGAGCCCGAAAGGAGCCGTAGAGAGCACGAGCGAGAGAGAGCGAGCGCACACTCACTTCACCTCTCTCTCTCTCTTTCCCTCTTTCTCTCTCGTTCTCCGTCAGTCGTGTGTCCTCGAGCCGCGCGCACGCAGGCACTCGCGCTTAGCTCTCGCAGTCGGAGTCGTCGTCGTCGTCGTCTTCGTCACCGCGCCTCCCGGTAACGCGCGTGTAAGCGAGAGAGATCGGCTCTCTTTCGCGTGCGAAGAGAGTTCGCTGAACCACGGACGCCGATCAGGAGAGTCTCGTCGTCGTTGCGAGCCTGGTTACACAGCTGTGTTGTAGGCCCGGATGCCGTGTCGCTGTGAAGGATCGCGAGGTGCCTATAGTGAACGGGGATAGATAGACGTGACAGCTGCCGATTTTTCGGATCCTAACAGGAGACACCAGCTGAGCCTAGCGCTCGTCTTGTGCGACCGCCAGCAGGCCGGAGCTTATCAAAGTTCCGAGGATTCGAGAGGTATAGCTTAAAGTGACAGAAGTTTTCGGAAGCCAAGCAAGAGAATCGACGAGGCTTTTAGGATCTTTGGTGAGTTTCGAATGGTAAAACAAAAAAACTAAAGAAACGAGGGAGATGTCTGTCTGGTCTAGTGTTCGCGGGCGTCTCTCCCATCCCGCGGGGGGCGGCGCGCCTCCGCAACGGGAGAGACACGCCGAAGTCCGGTTCTCAAGAACGAGCGAGAGAGATATGTATATACCTGCGCGGCCGGTTTCCTCGAGAAAGAGAGATAGAGAGAGAGCGAGTTGGAGAGTCAGAACGACGCTGGTCGTCTTGGGAGCGCGAGAGAGTCTCCGGGCGGCTGTGTGCCCGTGCGTGGCGCATAGTAAGGGAGGCCTTTACTCGCTTACTATATACCGCACGCCCGTCGCCAGCGTCGTCACTCGCTCTGCCGGTGGACGTGTGTATAAAGTCCCCGAATAGACACGCATGGCTTCTTGCGGTGAATAATGTCCGGATATTATATACCGATATATTTAAACCGATCGCTCTACCACTCGTTTCCTCGATCTCTGCTTCTTCTTATTCATGTGGGCCGCGATTGACTTTGATGCTCCTTCGATTTTCTCACGGGAGTAATCTTATTGGAGTCGGCGAAGGCATTTTCGACCATTTTTGGGCGCATCTAGGGTCCTGACGGGATTGTGCAACGGTTGGTGGAGATGTGAGCGAAGGTCTGGTTGTGCGATGCTAATTACGAGATTACGTTTCGATCTTTGATCATTATAATCGCCGAATATTGTGACAGGCTCGCGCTATTGGGAAATATTTGTGAGTCGTGAGCCGAAAACTTTCGGAATGACACTCGCGCTAATGACGGCTTATAAGATTTTCTAATTCTAATCCCCCCACTCTTACTCTAGTTGCGACTTTGTGGACAAATCTTACTTTTACGCTATCTATTTTATCAAGATCGTTACGTATGTACCCCCGTCGGTTACGAATAAAGTAATTTATTCCTATAATTATTTGGCACAAATATATACCCAAGGTTTTAAATACCTTGCGCGAGTGCGGGGCTCTTACGAAACGATTTTATTGCCGAAGTAAAGTTCAATAACCAGAGTAAGGCTATATAACGAATCGAAATAAAAGTTTTAATTGCGCTGCAGCGTTTCATAATTGATAAAGTTTTATTCAATAAAGTGAAATTTCCGTTTCGTTCGTTCATTTTTCCCCCCGTCATTTATAGAACACAACTTCGAATTAAATCGATAACATGACGAAACCGTAGATCCAGATCGTTTTCTCAAAACACCCGACGTCAAAGTAACTACGCGCGCATAAAACCAAATAAAAAGTACGCCGCGCCAATCTTTCTCGAACAACAGAGTAAAAGTATCGTTACTCAATATCTTCGACAGGCTCCGTATAGACCTTCGGCCGAGCCTTTTGAACAATGCAATTTAAAAAGATTATTCCCGAATAGCATCAAAGAATGATCCCTAACGACCAGAACGCGAATACATGTATAAATAAAAATTCCCGTGAAAAAGCATCGACGCCAGTCATCTCAAAATAACCCCAGCGCGCATTCCTGTCGTTCCACTCGCAAAAATCGGTTCTCTCTCCCTCCTCGCGCTTAGCGCAGCAACACATATCCCCATAACGCAAATTCCGAAACGCATGCCAATCTAAGGTGCGCGCGCGTGCTGCTCGCGCGCGCGCGCTGAGTAAAAGTAAACGGGCAGCTGCCGGCTTATGCGCGCAATTTCCATGCAGTCGAGATACAGTCAAAGGGGCGGGAGGGGAAGCTTGGCGAGTATATAGGTACACAGCGAGAAAGAGAGAGAGAGAGCTCCTTCTCGCTAACTCGAAAATCAAAGCCGAGATGCTGCAGATCTTGGCGACGCGAGCCTTTCTCCGTTCCTCCCTCTCTTTTTACCTTTTGGCCTCCTCCTCCCCCCTCACCGCGGGGTGATCGGAGAGATGAGTCGTCGTAGCGTGGCGAAACTGCGCGCGCGGCGACAGCTCCTTTGTCACGGGATACCTGTATGTGTATATACAGCTGCGTTGTCTTTTGTGTTGGCAAGCGCGTTGTGCAATAACACCGACGGGGCGCAAATGCTACGGGGAGGTTATACCCGCTGCGATCGGCTATGAAATGACAGTCAGCGATAGAGGAGCGCCCTCGAGTCTGCACCGAGCGACTGTATTTTGCATTTAATTTTTTGTTCGTTTTTTTTTGTTCTCGAAAACAAATTGGAAAGCTGCGGCTTGTCGTTCTATTATTTTCGCGCAGTAGCAGCGAGCTGCTCGTTGATTTGGCGCCGATTCCGATTACATCGGCTTTTTCAAACGACCCGACCTTTTTCGGGATAGCAAAGTTGAGCGCAGTCTCTTGATAATTGCGAGTTCGTGGCAGGCCGATTTAAAGACAGAAATGAAACATCGAAATGTGATTAAGCGGGAATCGTTATTAATCCGAAATATTGAAATTAACCGTTTAACGGTGAACGGCGTATCAATCAATTGGGGTCGGCAAGGGAAAAAAGGAGGAAGGGTCGGCAAAGGTGTCCAGATTCGTATCGGCTCATAAGCAATTATCGGAACTTAACGGCGCGCGCCGATATAATAACGCCGAAAAGTCAGCTCTCGGCCGGGGCGCGATCGATCAAGGCGCTCCGGTGCAAAATTACAAGCGCATAAAGAACCGGAAATTAAAGGGTAACGCCAAGCGCGGCTGCCGAGTCACATGTGGCGAGGAGCAACAAGACGAGAGCGAAAGAAAAAGGAACGCCAACAACAAAACGTCAAGGAGAAGAAAAAAGAAGAGAAGAGGAGTCACGGTGAGAAAGTCCGAATATTCGGCGGCGCCGATAATTTTTACCCTCGCTCCAAGTGAACCAGTACGATCCGAGAGAAAGTTCGGGAGATGGTGGGGGAGGCAAGGGCAAGGAGAGGATAGCCGGGGCTCTCTGACATTGGCTACGCTGTCAAGCCGCGCGTGCGGCCAGGCTTGCGAGGGAGGTCTCTCTCACGCAGCCTTAACGGAGTCGCAGACCGTTATCGCAATTCCCTCCCGCTAGTCGGCTACGCGATTTCGCTCGTCCTCTCGAGACTTTGACGCGCGCGTCTCTCACGCGTTTGTTTGCCTCGTTCTCCCCACAGAAATTTGTAGCTTTACTTCCCTATTTTACTGGGAGATGATATGTATATATGAATAGGGAGAGGAACAAGGGATCAGGGGGATGTTTGGTGACCTCATGCTCGGATTTTCACGCTGTTTCGGCTTGATTCGGCGAAATCGGAAAATCGTTATACAGTCCTTATTATGCCTTGTAGGTTTGCGGCTTACATTCGTACGAAGGTTTTTCTAAGATTCACGTGCAATTGAGTTTTGAGAAAAAGAAAAACAGAGTCGAAGGCGAAAGAGGTAAAGAGAAAGAGAAACGGATAGGCTGTCGAACTCGATGGAAAAAGGAGTAATATAAGGAAAAAAAAATCGGTAACAAGGTCAGCGATAGATTCCCGTCGCGTAGCGTGTGCGCGAAAAACTATTTATAATGCTCGTCTTGCATCATAATCGCCGGGAGATATCGCGTTCCGATATACTTATTTCATAAGTGATTCAGAGCGACTGTTACTTAATAGTCCAGCGATATACCCGTTAATATCGCATGAAGCGCATTAATTATTACCATAAACGAGTATTTGAATCACCCGAACGCCGCACGACACGCCCGTATAAATCTCGAAAATTGAAAAATAATAAAATACCCTGTACGCACTACCGTTAGCTACAGACTCGGAAAACACACACAAGCCTCAGTCGCGCGCAACAAAGAAAACACAACGTCAACGCGATTTCAATATTTAGCAGAGAGAGAGAGAGAGAAAGAGTCCAGATAACAAAGCAACAGCAGCGTCGGCAAAGGTGTCTTATCAGAGAACATCCGTGCGTGCGCGTATAAGCCGCAAACGCTTATCCAGCCTGCCTACATCCCCGCAGAGAGCTCTAGTCTCTCTCGCGTTTACAGATAGGCGCGCGCGGCTACCGAGCGCCATACGTTCTCGCGAACAACCGTGACATGGTTTTCGGTTGGCCGAACCTCGGCTTTTTAGCGCTCGTTACAGGAGCTCTCCTACCCGGCGTGTATGTAGCCGGTCCTCTCTGTACGCACAGCCTTTTTATCTCCCGAGCTATCCGCTTAACGCGAAACTTTGCTGCAGCGCGCGCGCGCGCCTCTATCTACATTCGTGTATACGCGCGTGCTGCTTATCTCGCTAGTGCCCGCGGTATACATATAGCGCTGAGGGAGAAGGGGGTCGTCGCCGGCCGGTCTGGAGAGGCGTCGGCTCCGAGAGAGAGATCTGAGTTTCTCGGAATCCCGGCGAATTAGAATTCGATTAAAGCGGCCGATCGTTTTTCCTGCTCCTCCGCGTCTCCTCTCTCTCTCTTGCGACGCGAGAGAGCTTAGCGGGAAATAGCGCGGGCCTAGAAGCTGCAAGAAAGCCGGTAGCCTCTTAACGGCTTATCCTCGTTTACTTAAAGGTCGCTTGATAATATTTTAACGTGGTTTATTTTCCTCGGCGCAATCGATGGATGTATGCCTGTGTGAGTGTATACGTGTTGGGAGCGAGAGAGAAAGAAGGCGGGGAGGCAGGCAGAACGAGGAGAGAGAATTCCTGACCTACATTTTTTTACTTTTCTCGAGCTACAGTAATTTATATAACTGCATTCTCTTGCATTCGATAAAGTATTCTATTGACAATACGTGACTTGGTTCTTGGGCTTGGAAAAACTTCGATATGTATATACCTAGACACGCACCAATGATCGGTATATAATAAAAGTGTACTTGACCTTAGGATAATTCTCTTTTTTCCTTTTCAACAATTTTCGAGGAAACTTTAATAAAGTCTTTCGAGCCGGCGGCGACGAAGAAAAAACGCGGACGTATCATAAAATTATCATAACTTCAGATTGCGCGTCTATAGAAAGGCGGTGAAAATGCGGTACACCGGCTTGTCGAAGCTAACGGAATTTGGGCGAGGCTATCAAATTACTACTCTTGTAAAATCCGTTTACTGTAACAATGATGCATACATTAAACGCCATTTTTGTGTACCATTCTCACCGGGCCGCGCGGCAGCGAGTTTACAGTGGGCTTGCTATCCGCATTCCTACATAGCTAATGGATCATAATTTGTGCGTGAAAATCTCAAATAGATATATCAAATACGTTAACCAAACGGACGCGCTCTCGTAATATATATCCCTGCGTATATTTTGAGAATGTAAATTGTGCCTTGTTGGACTATCATTTCAATTCACTGTATAATCGATTATCAATAATCGCTAAAACTAACACATAATAAAAAAATAATCCTTTCAAATAAACCAACTACCATCTAAGAAATCCCTCCGATCCTCGCATCATTAACTCAAACTCGATACGTTTCCGTATACTTATCCCACCTTTGAAAAGCAACTGGCTTAACGAGAAAACAAATTACCAAGCTACCCTCGATTAATTATCGACCGAGCGATAACTCAGAGCACATAGACTTTACATACGCCACGGGCGTTCATTCCCACCTCGCGCTACCGAGATATTCGTCGCGCGTAAAAATCGGCAAAGAATCTGGCCGCTCGTTTCTATTCTCGTCGCGCGAGCATTGAAATTCCTGAGGCGGTCTCTCTCTCTCTCTCGTGCGCGCATTCGCTCTCGTCCCTCCGGCCGCGCGTTTAAAAAAAGGGGGGGAGAAGAGGAAAGGAAGGAGAGTCAAGTGGAATCTCTTGGATCCACGCACACACTCGAGTGGCCTTGAGAAAGAGAGGAGCTCGATTTTACCGACTGATAAGGTTTATTAGTGTTGTGTGCGAGAGGTCGATGACGGAGGAGAGCACACGCGTTTGGATAGCCGCCACCGCGTACCGCGTACAACCGTAAGGGCAAAAATTTTCACAAGCGCTCCCCCAACAACGACGACGACGATCGCTTTTCCGCGCGCGCATGCGAGAGCGATTTGTCGCTGAATACACAATTACACGCTCTCTCTACCTCGGCGTCTCTTAGCCCGTGTCGGCCCGGCGCAGACGGCTCTAAATCTCCGGGCAATGCGCGCGCGCGAATATTTTCCAGGTCGATCGTTGATCGCAATGGATGGCCCGAGTGAAATATAGCCCGGGACGACAAAAGCGAGAACGGCCGCTCTCTCTCTGTACGCGTGTACGTAAGAGATACAAATCGCGAGAGATATTCCGGCGTAGAAAGAGAGAGAAGTGCATGGTAAAGGGGGGAGGGTAAAGAGGGCTGGAAGGTAGTAGGCATTACGAGCGCGCAATTCATCCGCGCTCGCTCGGTCGTAAATGCTGCGGCAGGCATGCTTGAGCGTATAGCTCGAGACTGCCGCAGTCTGCGCGAGCAGAGCTTTTTGCGGTAACGAGCGAGAGAGAGAGAGAGAGAGAGAAAGAGGAGAAGGAGCCGGAAGTCGCGTGCGCGGGGCAATGATATGCAGGCCGGAATACAATCCGTTAGAATTATAAGTGACAATCGCCGCCACCGCCACCGCTACTACCACCATATAGCCGCTCTATAGCTACGGATATATCTCTATGTCTGACTGTGTGTGTCTGTGTGTATAGCCGAGTATGCGATACGAGCTCGACCTCAGCTCATATGCATGTGCTGGGTATAGCTCCGTAAGGACTCGGCTTTGAATGGACTGGCAGGATGATAAAAATATCGCGAGAGGAGACAGCCATACGCCCCGACGACTGCGGCTTAACTTTTCCTATTAATTACGGCCAATTAACCGAGCTTGGTAATAAAGATTAATGCCCGGAAGAGTAGAGTGGCAAATCGAAAAAAACAAAATTTGCAATGGCATTTGAAAAATTTAAACGCGCGAATCTTTAGTCGATGAATTTACCTGAAAATTTGAAAGGCGAATGAGCTCCACCGTTCGTATTTGCCCACAACCGCGTCTCGTCTTCGATAACCGTTCGACACTGGCGTTTTTCAATTTGCCACTTAACGCCTACTTCCAAGCCGTAAATTTCCAAGTATACAAACAAAAACAGCAAGCAACAAAAAGGCGACAATCGGGCGTTTGCGGCTATGCAAACACAGGCAGTGTCGTCGCCAACGACGACGAGAGGCATTAACGAGCGTTTGGGCTTTTGTGTTTCAGGCGGCGCGAGCCGAAGTGGCGCAGAAACGGCGACACGGCCAAGGCCTTGGCTCTCGTATAAGGTGTAGAGAGAAAATGAGGGCGGATCTTCGTTGTGGTGCCATTTAACGGACTCGGTGGAAAGATGCATACCGAGTGGCAGAAGGTGAGTAGTCGAGAAGAGCCATTCCTATGTACACTTATACACACACGCACACGTACACTGGCCCCGCGAGGGAGACAGAGCTAATGATTTTTATATGCCGTGCTCGAAGAGCGACGTGTGGCTCTATCCAGAATACCGCTCGTTTAGTACAGCCACACGCTCGCTCTCGACCTACTGACTGAATTTTTACGCGGCTGTGTTAATTTTGCCGGGTGTATGTGTCAGCTCATGTTTATGGACCTCCTTTATTTTTTGTACGTTTGCCTCGGCTATAACTTTTTTTTTTTAGAAATACACGACGTTTTAGTTTTGACCGGCTGAAATTCTTCGAGGCTTAGTCGCGCGATGTGTCCTTGATTTTTAGTTGATACTGCGATGGTAAACAAAGGAGCGCAACAACAATTTGCAAGTAATTTGGTAAAACCGCGAATAATGAATTGCCGCGAATAAAAGTGCAAACGATAGTAAAACGCATTCGCAGCAGCAAGTCATCGCTGAAATTGCAACGATCGCACTTGAACACTCTCGTAAAGTCGTGCATAGTTGGCTGGTCGACAATGCCGGATATCCCAGGGGGCCGTTACAACCCACAGCAACACTCCCCTTTGCGAGAAGAAGAAAGAGAGAATAGCAGCAGGAGCAAGAGAGTGAGAGGTAGAGTCGCAAATCAGGCGTCATTTGTAAAAGCTCATGCCGCGGCCGCATAATGACAATCGCGGAAGCAAGCAGAGCTGGCGCGCGCGCGCGTCTGCGGCGAGGAAAACGCGTGGGAATGAAAGTCCTCGCTAAAAGCCGAATAGGCCGAAGGAGGAGAATCAGCCTAACGAAGAGAGCATCTCTGCTGCTGACTGACTGCCATGTCTCGGTGGTACTTTCACCCGGGGCGACGGGGGAGGGGAGCTGCTTGACCGGCGCGACAATTACTCGCGTCGTTAGCAGCGCGCGCGCGCGTCCTCCTTGCCACGTGCGCCAGCGCGATTTCCCGCGCTGGAATGTCCGAGTGCTTATGAAATTTCTCCCCGCGGCGAGGAGATAACGTCGCGTGCGGCCCAATGCGGCGCTTGGAGAATGAGGATGTCGATGGACAAGCTCTTTTCCATGCTAGAGGTCAGCTGCTTTCAGATGGAAAACTCGACCGCTGCTCGGCGAGATTTTCGGGTTGAGAGCTATTGGTCAAGGTCTTACGGGAGAGTTTGGGTGTGTACATACGTACGGGTGCTTGACTAACAGAGTCGCGGATTCCAACGGGACTTTTATCGACTGAATCGTGCTCTACGTTCTAGTACGTGTCTTTAGTATTTTTTTTGAAAATTGATCGTTTTCTGAAAAGTAGTATACTACACGTTATAAAATTTACAATGTTGTTGGAGTAAATACGCATAAAAAGAATGAATACAACTTTTAAATATTTTATTACGTAATAAGTAAATTACGTAGTAAAATGCGTTGTAAGCTTAAGTCACAGCGTCGAAAAAAAAACATTCCGAGATTTGCCATGATAGTATGGTAATTTAATAAAAGTCATTCAATCATACTTTGTCAATATAACATTAAAAAGAAAACGACGGTTCATTCATCCGTTAAAGATCTTTCTGAATAATTCATTCCAATTCGGAGATGATTAAAAATTTAAGATTTCCGTTACCTAAAAATGAATATTTCATCGAAGATATATTTCTCTGAGCAACGCGATTAACTGTACAGTCCATTTAACCACTTTTCCTCGAGTTGCGTTTCGTTTGGAAACGACAATTTTAACATAAGCTCACGCATTTTCTTGTTTATCTTTTGAGGTTGGTCCACGTGGATAATTTGTATTCAAAATCTTTCAAATGTTTCCACAATGTTCTCCTGCTAATTATTCAAAATTAAATATTTCGAGAGAGAGATATATATAATGCAATTAAGATAATGGCTACGATAATCTGGGTAATGAGAGTACAGTATGTAAAACATCGATGAAATGTATGTGACTGGGTGACTTGAATTTTTTTGTTTTTGTTCAACAATTCCTTATTAAAACTGTACTTTTTAAAAAGTAAAGTTTTATGTTTACGAGTTTTGAATGACCAATAAAAATAAAATGCTGTGGATTTTGCAACGTGTAACCAACTCTTAATTTATTGCCGAATAAATCATTTTTAATGTTTACTGAAAAAAAAAAACAAAACAAAAAAAACGTAGACCACTGCTGCATTTAATTGTCTGGGAAATATATATATTTTAAAAGTGATTTCTCGAAACTACAGTACCATTTTAAATTGCTCCAATTATATGTTCTTTAAATTAAATATAAATATCTTTGAATAGTGGGTGCAAGACGCAACGAGCGTGTACGTGCAATTAAAGCGGCATTGAGATTAATAAAAACTCTTCTCAAGATTGTTTAAATCTAAGGTCGCAAAACGTTTAACAACTCTTTCTCACGAAACGCTCTAAGTTTTATCCTGTTTCTTTTTTTTTTAATGTTACATACCGAGTTGACTATTAACACATAAAAAAATTTGTCATCCCAATAAAAATCAATCACGTAATTATGCTTCATTAATAAATTACATTATTTTTCATTTCTACTAAAAATGTACACAATCAGCGGAGTCGATCATTACCCAACGATAAACATTAACAAAACTAAAAATTTCGAATATCCTAATCGATAAACCAAGCATTCTCCAATTACGCAAGTCCCCGCAGCGATCTGCCTACGAAAAAAAAAAAATAATCCCTCGCTCCGGCGTGAAAAATTAACGAGCCAAAACAAACTCCATTGAAATTCCCCGACACTGCAGTTACAAGCCTTGCCACCTGCGTCTCTCTCCTAGTGCGCGCTTCTCTCTCTTCTTTACCTCTTTAATAGAAAACCATAAATCCCTGCTCGGAGCTTTCCTCGGTTCTTGCACAATCGATCGGTAAGGACGCTAAAAAGAGAGACAATCATCGCTATCTGGCCGCGACTGGACGGAGCCCCCGGAAAATGAGAGGTGGAGGGGGAGAAAGCGTGTGCGCCAGGAATTCGCGGCGGACTTTCCAAACAAACCGCGCGTGCTCGGCTGAATTCCTCCTCCCCTCTTTCCGTCTGGCTGAGCTGACGGTATACGCCAGCAGCGAAATCGAGCGAGCCTATGGTGACAACCGCTGCTATCCGTACTTTTTCCGCGCTACTCTGTTGCATTGTTTTGGAAAAAGTCGCGCGTGGTATTTCGTTGGGTGTTTTTGCGGAAGAATTAGCGGCAGCTATAGCGGTCAGTGACTTGACGCTTGGAGACTTTGACGGTGGTCTGTCTTGGATTATTTTGTCGCTGGTTATCAATCCGTTTATGCAACTGCTAAATTTTCATGACGTAAGATTTGGTGCGTCAGTTATGTTCGAGGTTTTGTTATTGATTGTTTCGATAAATAATGCTGACTTTTTCAACGAGATTTAATATAATGATATGCGCAAAATTATTACCATACGCGGATAAATTATGATTAAGCTACAAGTAAAAAAAAATGAAATTTCGAAATTTGCAACCTTACGGAGGAAAGTCTATTTGAAATTTCAAAAAAAGAGAAAACTCATGCAGAAATATCTCTCATCAAAAACAAAATAAAACCATTAATTTTAACAATTTGCGTAAACAGGGAAATACCAAGTTTAATAATCACACATCCACAGTTGCGATCCACGGGTACAGTGATTAATAACGAAACTAAAGTACTAAAAGTCCAAAAGAAAAAAAAAAGAACGTTAACCACAGTCCCTACGAAATTCGAACAATTATCCAACTGGTCGTTGGAAAACAAGACTCAATTTTCGAAATTCACGAGCGGAACGCGCGCGCCTCTAACCTATACCTGCAGCCGCATCAGAGGACGCATGTAACGCAGGCAAAAATCTCTTGCATCAGAGGGTCGACGTGTGCGCAGGTGAAATTCGCGCGGAGCCCAATAAAGCGTCCTAACGCATAAAGGTCCCCCGCAGCCGCGCTGGAATGAAATTATTATTTCATTTTCAGTCCGAGAACGGAGTTTATCCATTTCGCAAGGGCTTACGACAGAGACGTCGGTATATAGCCGGCTGTGATAGTCGGCTCTCGTTATAATACCACGGGAATAAATCCGCAGCGGAAACGCGTTTTAGCCGAGGGGGGGGGGTATAGGCGTTTAGTCGGCTTGTGACACACGGACGAGGTGTGTGTATATAGTGATGCAGGTTGCTCCCCACGCCTCTTAAAGCGCATTAGATATGTGCGCAGATTTATACAAAAGTCATTGCGCACGAGCCGAGATGCTAATGGCAAGATCACCTCTCTCACTCTCTCGAGTCACCGCTTCATTATCCCGCGGCAGATTGCGTTTCCCATGCCAACAAAGTATACAAACAGCTCGCCATTAATCACGGATACACAGGGTGTATGGAGCGTAGAAGGAAAGCCGGAGTAGACTCGAAAAGACGTTGCGTCGCAAGAGCCGCATATCTGGATCGCGCTCAGCCGCAACGGATATACCTGTAGCCGAAGCGCTCGGTATACACGCGTAACCATCGCCGAAAAGCCTTGCGCGCCACGCGTCCGTGACTGTGTTCGAGTACAGCCACTCGCGATCGGTAGTATCACACAAACGCAGCAGCGGAGCTTCCGGTTCCGCGGGCGAAGCCCGACTGTTCCTGCTGCAGTCGTGTAAGAGCAGTCTACGTGGTCAGAGAAAGAGGCTACGGGGGGAGGGGAGGTAGATGCATAACGCGTGATCGCCAGAGGGGCATCAAGCGCGCGATTTATGTAAGCGGAGAGTTGGGGCGCCCTCTCCCCCCCCGTTTTCGCTGTAACGCAGTCGCGGCAAGGCTCGGTGCTGGTAGAGGATAGCGAGGCGCGCGCACGCTTGGTTCCACCCCGTAGCACTTCGATCCCAGCGGCGTCTCACTCTGCCAGGATTTCCCCGGGCGCGGAAAGCGCGAAAAGGCCTCTCTATTATAATGCGCTCACCGAGGGAAAATCGGCCTGCGGGGATTATATTTTCGTGTCGCATACACACAGTGGCAGAGCTCTGCGTATACAGGTGGGCGCGATGAGAGAGAGAGAGGGGGCCGGCGTAGCTTCATAGAGAGTTCGGGTACGGCCGGCCGCGCGCAATTAGCCTGCTGACCGTTAATTATGAAATGAAACCGCGCTCTCGTGGCTCTCGCCCTCCGTAAGAGCCGGCTCTCTGTGTGTGTGTATGCACAGGCGTTTACGCCACTGACTGGCTCTCTCGGGCGCGCGCTCTCTCGACGTTGTAGCTCGCGGAGGAGGCGAAGCGCGGCAATTGTTGCAAGCGGGAGGAGCCACCTCGGGCCTAGCATACCATCCGTCCGGCCAGTTGCGCGCCGAACATCCCGCGATGAGCTGCGCCTGCAACCGCGAATCTGCCTATAACGCTGCTACCCTTTTCCGTCGCTGGCATCTGAAGCACCGTGCTTGGATCGGCTGTTGCGCAAGTCCTCGTAAAGAGTGCGCGAGTTTATTGCCCCGCTGGATAATAGCCACTTGGATTCGGCTGTTTGAGTTAATTCACCGTCTATAAACGGGCGGCTAAGTGGGGGATTCGCGGTAGTGCGTTGGCCCAAGTGTGAGGAAGATATTTTGGTGGTTGGACGTACACCGAAGCTTTGGCGACTGGGCGCTACAGGGAGATTTGAAAAAAAAGTTCCGATGTACCGTTCGACGCGAGCATCATTAGCATAGTCTATTGGTCCAATGGAGAACGAGCGGACGGCCCGATAATGGTGGAGAAACAGAAAAACGCGTCGAGCAAGAGAATTATCCCTCTCTTTGGCTCATTTGTAGCGAGCTTCCATTGAATGTAAAGCAAGTTCGATCCTATTGAACGACGGATTTATAAAAGTCAAACCTGGGAATTACTTACAACAGCTAGGAGAAACAATGCACTTCACACCTCGGGTCGTACAACAAATATAAGGATATCGCATATCGACCTACAGCCCGGGGCTGTTGAGCCAAGGAAGAAAAAGGAGCATTAAATTTCTCCAAAGGAAAAACGGCTGGGTTATACAGTCCGCAATAAAAGTTCGTCCAGGCGAACGCTAGAGTGGCCGTCTATCGAAGAGGCGCATTATCGTGAAAAAGCTGCGAATCTATACGCACGCACGCACAGCCGGAGCGTTGAATTTTTCAGACCATGAAGAGCGGCGGCAGGAGAGGGGCAGGAGGTAAAGGAGCGCAGACGGGAGGAGCGGGAGAATAGGAAGCGCATGTTAAATACCCGCGATTAGCGATATGAATGACCATAAGCGCAGTGTGCACGCAGGGAAGAGGAGAGACCCATGTCTATCCGAAGACTTTCACTTCGCCGGTACTTCGCTCCGCGTTACTCTGAATGACTAAGCGCGCTGCACTCCTTTCCTCCCCCTCGCTGCTATATCGTTTTCCATAGCTGCCTCGATCCACCATAGACTGCTCCTTAGATCTGCAAGGGTGTTGCTCGGCTCAATAACACGCTCGACTAATAAGCCAATTGCGCGGGAGAGGCTGCTGCGGTTGGCGAACGAAAAAACCAATTTAGCAGCGCGGAAGAGGGCTCGAGGATCGGCAGCTATCCGCGACGAGTGCCGGCCTCGCCTCCGTGGGCTGCGCGCGCACCGAGAGTGTCGCGACAACGCGGAGCCGGCCTCGTCTCTTTCTCTCTCTCTCTCCCGCTGGAGCGCCCACGTGTGAACTCTCGGTGTACGGCGTCCGCCTCATCGGCGACTCTCCACAGTCCTCCTCGTAATCGTATGCGAGCCGCGTGCGCGCGCCTCTCTCGCGATCGCCTCCTTAACGAAATTCCGTGCTCCGGAGAGGCCAAGGCCAAGGATCCTCTGACCCAATGAGCGGGCCTCCACGATCTCGGCTACTCGGCATTTCGGCCGAGCGTGATAAGCATAGTCGCCTGGACTTTTTCGAGGAGGCTGTTGGCGATGCAGCTCGCGACCTACGACGCGTGTGACACGGTTACTTCTTTTTCCCGCGAAAGTGTACGCGAGTGATCATGTGGGGGGGTTGGCCGGTATGGAAAATGTGCCGAGAGAGCAACTGATGCGAGAGCAATGGACACGACAATCTACGAAGCTGGAGGCGCTTTTTTTCTCATTTTTAGAGCACTGCAGGAGAGAAATCGCGAGTTTTAGCGCGAACGCGTGGCGGAACGCGTAGGAAGAGGAAAAAGCCCCCCGTGCGCGTGTATAGACGTACGAGAGCGTTTGGCGAGTTAGGAAAGTACAACGCCGCCGCTGCTGCTGCTGTTAAATTACAACAGATTTGTTATGCAACCCCCCCTGTACCGACGAGCTCATATATGTGGTGTGTTGTTAGACGGTGATGTGTAATGTATAGTGTCTATTGGCATACAACTAATGTCCGATGTTAATGCTGTGGGAGGGTTGCAGATGAACAGTGAGGTGTTTTAATTGAAGAGATCAATTTCCGACGTTTCGCATTGGCGGATAGTTACAGAAGTGTTACCACTGCGAAAGGTTTACGTCAGAGACTGTATTATAAATTTACAGTATATTTCGCACAAGAATTACGAGAGAAGAGACGTTAATATGACAGTATTTTAAAGCTTCGGCGGCAGAAAAAATTTTTATGGTCTCCTACGCCACGTGTAAAAGATAAAAAAACGAGTCGCGCTAAATATAACCGATTTCCGGCTATCGGCCAATGCTAATAGAGCGCATCGTCGTGGAATCTAACCGACGAAAAAGATATCGTCGTTAAAAGCGTAGTTTCGTCGAAATAACAGAAACAGAGGAAGAGAGAAAGGTAGAAAGGAAGAATCAGCTTTACGGCCGCGGTGGTATGCAGAGAATCTCTCCTAGAGGTTAGAGGAAGAGTTAAAAATCGGCCAGACGATTCATGCCGCAGCGTCAAACCCGTTTTCCCCGCGTCTAGGAGTTTCACGCTAGAGAAACTACAAAAAAAAACTATGGGCCGGTCCTGCTCACGTTGAGAAGCTAGAGAGTCGCCTCTATTCGCGGGAGTGTACAACTGCCAAGATGAACGAAAGCAGAGGCTCGAGGCGGCCGTCGAGGGCATCTCGGGCGGATGCTCCTCAACTGACGAGGCGCGGCTCTCGTCAGCCCGAGGCTCCGGACTCCCTGTCCTCCTCGACGACGACGACGACCTCAGCGAACTCCCGGCCGATGACCACGATCGAGTCTAAGCCAAAGACGAAGAAGAACCTCAAGTCCGAGTCGTTCCACACGCTGCCGCGGGAGCCGTTCGCCCTGATCTCCCGCAAGGACATAATCCGGCGGACCTGCTCCAAGACCGAGGACCAGAGCGACCCCCTGAGCCGACTGACGCAGTCGCTGCGCAAACGCTGGCGCCGGGCCTCGCTGGTGAAGAAGCGGCCGGCGGACGCGGCGCCGAGCGACGACGAGAGCCGACCGCGGACCCTGCCCTCGGTCTGCCGGCGAGCGAGCGGCAAGGACCGCGACGTCGCGAGCTTGATGTACGCCCCGATGACGCGGATCTCCAGGCAGGAGATCATCAGGCGCACATCATCGAGCACGGACTCGCAGAACCGGCGCAAGTCCTGCGGCTCCCTGGTACCGGGGAGCGCCGAGCCGGCGACCGAGAACGGCTCGAGGCACGCCGGCTGCTTCGTGAAGAACGCCCTCGCCGCCAGCTCCCGGGCTCGGGCGTCCGAGCGCTGGAGGAGCATCGACGCGGAGAAGGCGGTGCAGGTGCCGAGGCCGTCGACCCTGCCGAAGATCGGCAGCTCGCGCAGCCAGAGGATCAACGGGGAGCAGCTGGACGGGCTGGCGGGCAAGCCCCGGCTGGAGAACAGCAAGCAGGAGGCCCCGGTCTACGGGCGGATCCGCAGGCGGAAGATGTCGGTGCCGGGGCTGGGCCGCGAGCTCCTGCTCGTCGACGCGGGCTCGATCGGCGAGCCGACGCTGAGCCGCGCGCGCAAGAGCAGCTACCGCAGCATCAGGGACCCGGCGAGCGAGCCGCCCAACTACGGGATGCTGGACAGGCGGCCGAGCGGGGCCTCGCTGCCGAGCCTGCCCCAGCGCACCATGTCCCGGCGGCGCATCATCGACAACGCCGAGGCGGTCAAGTCGCTCGGCAGGACGCGGAGGACGAGCAGCATGGCCGAGGAGCGCTACGCCGGGCTGAGGGCGAACGGCTCGCTCCCCAGCACCGCCCACGAGCGCGCCCAGCTGCAGCAGCGTCGGGCAGCGGCATTGCTCGCTGCCCAGCGCAACGGCCACGCGTACGAGTCGGCGATGGCGGCGGCCGAGCGCAGGCGCAGCCTCGTCGCGAGGGAGAACGAGCTCGGGCCCGTAGGCTCGTCCAGGAGTCTGCCGTCGTACGTGAAGCACGCGCGCAAGGCCTCGGGCATACCGCTGCGCGTGGAGAGGCGCGACGACTACCTCGCCAGCAGGAGTCTCGCTCGGATGCCCAGGGAGCAGCCGGCTCACCCGGGACACTCGAGCTTGACGGGCCACGCCGCTACTACGCCCTACTCGATATACGGCTTGTGCACGGGCAGGCGCAAGGTGCAGCATCCGGTGCTCCGCCAAGACAATGACGAGGATTCCCTGAATCCGTACAGGGCGAGGGACCCGAGACCGGTGCGAAACAGTCTGCGCTTCCGCTTTCTCCTTTAAAGCACTCTCTCGTTAACTCGAGCTATATGTATACCTGTTGAGCACATTTAAGAACCTTATTTGTTGAATATCTGTGATTACAGAGCTTGTAAGTTTAACGACGACTTGTTTGCGACGAGAGATAATTATTGTGCTCGGTTTAGCTTTAATTGATATTTGTTTTTTTTTTCTCTTTACGATTACATTCCGGTTATGACATTTGTAAATTGGTTGTCGTTTTTTTCAATTTAAAGCGCATTAATTATTTAATGATTAAACGCACGTGACACGTACAGTAGAAAAAAACTCATTTAAGTTTCACCGACGTGCAGCCGTAAAAGTGCATCACGTGCTAAACATGCAAAGAGATCTAATGTAGATACGGCTAATCACTGAATTCGTTAAGAGTTATCCGCGTGTTTTGAAAGAGTTTCTCATTTTTCCTTTTTTTTTAACACCGACTTAGCCGTACGGATAATTAATTGTTGTATCTATGCACCCATCACAATGCAATGCCTATACTTTATGTAACTCACTGAAATTCTCACGAGGAATTCAATCTACTTCTTTTTTTTCACTTTTTTAATTGCTTAAGCCGCCAACAATTTTAATTCTGTTTTCATAAAAAATAAACTTATCTTTTATTTTCCAGGGCGAACTCGTGTGGTTCGACCCAGGTGTCGGCCATGTTCTCCCCGGAGAGGTATTGGAGTATCACAGGGCGGCTAATGTACTCTCCGTCCAAGCTGTTATCGCGGGAAAGGTGAGTTTTCGATCGTTAAAAATTTACTCATCGATAACGAAATTTCTTGGAAAACGTCGTTACAATGTAAAACGATGTCCTTATTTGCAAATAAGGTTCGCGTTGAAGATACGTCCTATGATACTAATTGTAAGAAAATAAGTAAAACAGAACGTATGAAGGAACGAGAAAACAATGCTATTTAAATCGGAATCCCACGGGGCAGTTGGCTTGAAGTAAAAAAAAAACAACAGCAGCGAATGAATAGCTTTACATATACCACGCGCGTAAATGCACCACAATCGCGTAATCTCGTTTACCGCTAATGTTCACCAAAATAGGCTCCATAATAAATTCGAGACCGCGAAAAAGAGAAACCCCCTACTCCAGCCGACTCTCCAACATCAGAGTCGTACGACTAAATCAAGGCATACCGCGTGGCGTAATTAAAATTTAAAATGCAAAATTCGATTGTCTCGGAGCAAACGCGCACACACACACACCGGGTGCTTATAGAAAGTGGCGCGGCCAAAAGCCTGGATAATTTGGATAACTCGCGCGTGTACGCGCGGCGCTTCCGCGAAAGTGCGATGACGCGGGGCGAAAGGGCCGCGTGCGCGAAAGTGCCAGAGTTACGCTGTGCGTCGTTTTCGGCTTGTCCCCCCCCCTCCGCTCGGGCATATTTCATTAGCAAGCTCGAGCTCTCGCGAGAACCGGGCCTGTGTGTATGCCTTTCGTACGTAGCGAGGTCAATGACACAGGTGAATCTGCGCTCGCGGGCGATTACGGGTTTTGTATGCCGTAAGACCGATCGAGGAATGTGCCGGGGTATAAATTGGAGAGTACACGTGTTTCCGACGATCTTCCCCCCCCCTCCCAGCCCGCCATCGCCACTAACTCTTTCTCTCCCGTGATTCACGATTATTTCTCTCTCGGCGTGGCATTTTAATTTTTACCTCGGCTCTCTCGCCGGGGAAAGAGACAGAAGCCTGCATGATCGTTAAGTCGACGAAAGTATTGGGAAAGATTTATGCGGCTTACATTAGTCTCTAATGTCGTTAATGCCGCGGCTCGTTAACGTTGGCTCTGGTCTTTTTTTTTTAATTTAATTGTTTATATCATCTTGAGGACAGATTGATGATAAGAAGTTTCGGGGGATTTTATTTTTTTTAAATTCAGATGTAAGTGTGGAACGAGCCGTTTGACTGATAAGGAAATGAGATTTAAATGAAGAATTTATTTTGTTTAATGTCGGTGTTTTATTAGAATTTTAATTGATAACGCTACTTCGATAACGACGGCATCATTTTTATCCTGTCAAATCTTTTCTCCTTTACGGTTTTCTCGGGACATTCGAAACAACAGTATTTTAGGGCGTTTATTAAACGCGCGACTTTAACAACGGAAATTCAGTATCCGATGATTTACGACTTTTGAAATGCAAAAATATAGTTTCTCGCATAAACTTGTCGGTATGAGAAGTAATAATGAATATAACGAGACGAGTTGCAATATTGAGCCCTAACAATGTGTTTGCAGCCACAAGTATTTACGCTTACAAATCTTAGTGGAGTTAAGCCCAGACAAGACTTGGGCCAGAATGGCGTCGAGGACATGATTCAGCTGAGGTAAACGATGAAATTACAGCTAATTACCAATTTAATTTGTAGCACCGCTCATTAATAACGCGTTATCGATTGCAGCGACTTGAACGAGGCTTCCCTACTCTGGAACCTGAAAATTCGATATGACAAAGAACTTATTTACGTGAGTATCGTCAAAGCTGCCAGAACCTCGGCAAGAGCCAAGCGCGTTCGTTTACTGAAACAAGTTTTCTTCTTCTTTTCCACGATACAGACGTACACCGGTAGCATCCTAGTCGCCGTCAATCCTTACAAGATGTTCGACATTTACGGCATCGACCAAGTTAAGCTGTACGAAGGAAGGATACTCGGCACTCTACCACCGTAAGTGAAAACATAGGCCGACATGGACAAACGGATAACTTTCATTTTCGCGGTATTTCCTGGTTATAATTACTCGCTTTGAAAAAGACGGAAAAAAAAAGAAATGAATTTTACTATTCTTTTCGAGGCGTACAACAACCTCCTCCTCCATACGCTTACATGCGATAACAAGTGAAAGCGCGCAAAACAAGCCAAGCTTCGAAGTTTTGCGCTTTGCTCAATTGCATTGTTGTATATCATTACCTAAACGTGAAAGCGTCTTTTGAAAAGAGAAAAAAAAGGTGTACAAGCGTCGAAAAGAAAAATTATCAATACACGTGTCAATGTGACGGCCGAGAGAAGCTCTGTCTACGCAGAGATCAGCTGTTTCTCGAATGAGTCATCGAAAAATCAGCATACAATCGAGCAATGCTCGTAACGGTCCACGACACTACGCCAAAATTGGCTAAATGTAATTGGAATAAGCTAAAATTTCTCTCAACGACACGTGTGTGTTGCAGGCACTTGTTCGCAATAGGCTCATCGGCGTACAGCCAAGTGAGCGCGGCAAACAACTCGAGCGCCAACCAGGTGGTCGTGATCTCGGGCGAGTCCGGTTCCGGCAAGACCGAGTCGACCAAGTTGGTCATGCAGTACTTGGCGGCGGTCAACCGGGCCCCCAGCAACCTTGTCACCGAGCAGATTCTCGAGGCTGCCCCGCTGCTCGAGAGCTTTGGCAATGCCAAGACGCCGCGCAACGACAACAGCAGCCGATTCGGAAAGTACCTCGAGGTTTTCTTCCGAGAGTCAGTATCCTACGTCTTTTAACCGTTATTGGCTTTTAAAGCCAAGCTTCTTTTTTGTTTGCTCGTTTGTTTGCTGCCCGATTTCTCGATAAATGAGGAGAAAATCAATTGTTTTTACAGCGGCGTCATTGTCGGAGGCCGGGTAACGCAGTATCTTCTGGAAAAAAGCAGGATTGTGACTCAGGCAACGGACGAGCGGAATTATCATGTTTTTTACGAACTCCTCTCCGGACTCGACCAGCAGCTCCGTGATAAATACGGACTGCTTACTCCCGACAAATACTTTTATTTGAATCAGGTATTTAAACCTTTTTTTTTAAAACTCGGACATTTTCCTTATTACTCGAGTCAATAACTTTCCTTAGTTCTTTTCAAATCGAAAATAATAAACTTATAATCGACAATGTCATTGTAGGGTGGAGGCTGCGACATAGACGGAAAGAACGACACTCAGGACTTTAAAGCACTGCTCTCTGCCATGCAAGTTCTCGGCTTCACGTCCGAGGAGCAGGACACGATATTCAAGATACTGAGCAGCGTGCTGCATCTCGGCAACGTGTACTTCCATCGCAAACAGATGAGACACGGGCAGGAGGGCGTGGAGGTCGGCTCGGACGCTGAAATACGATGGGCGGCGCATCTGCTGCAAATCAACGCGGACGGAATTATCAGGGCACTGACGACCAAGACCACGGTGAGTCTGTGTATGCGTGTCTGCGTAACAAGCCGAAGCAATTTCGCCCCGCAAGAGATGGTTAATTTCAAAGATGAAAAATAGCCCGATTTACCGGGACTGGTTAATTTGGAGGTATCGTAGATGTTGCCTGGTTAAAAATTAGATGTGTTTAGAAAAGCAGAGAACATGGTTTTTTTTGTTTATTGGGTACGTTGACGAGCGAACTGGTTTAGCTTAATTAAAAGGTTATTGACAAATAAGATGAATGTAAGCGTAAGTAGGCTAAAACTCTCTCTCTTCAGCTGTCCATCAAACGAAGTACAAACAGCTTCTCACTAGCAAAAATAATCAAGTCGTGACACAGACGCACTCTCACACTCACTTACACCAACGCGCGTACGCAGTTCTTTAACTAGCTATATCCGCCGCGATTGTCGAGTGAAATTCCGCAGTTGCAATCGCAACTTCATAAAGCCGCACACATACGCACTCTCGTATAACGGGCCGGAGGCATTATATCCCGAAGAGAGAAAGAGAAAAAAAGCCAAGTAGTACATATCTTGCAGCAGGACTAAAGCCTTGTTTTCTCTTCTTTTTCACTCTCTCTCGGCGTTATAGGCAGCGCGAAACGAGCGAGTACTCACGGCACTGAACATCGATCAAGCCCTGGACGCTCGGGACGCCTTTGCCAAGGCGCTCTATAGCTCGCTCTTCTCCTGGCTGGTGGCGCGCGTCAATCACATCGTCTACAAGGGCACCAAGCAGACCGCCGCCATATCCATTCTCGACATATTTGGCTTCGAGAATTTCGCCGAGAACAGCTTCGAGCAGCTCTGCATTAATTATGCCAATGAGAATCTTCAGTTCTACTTCAACAAGCACATATTCAAGCTCGAGCAGCAGGAGTATGCTAAGGAAAAGATTGACTGGACTACCATTAGCTATACGGTGAGTCTTTTCATTATTCATCTATTGAATTCGTGAAAACACAATTTTGTAATCAATTATGAGATCGGTGTTGTTGCGTTTAATCTACCATCCATTTAATGCTTATACTTTGTTTTATTATCAGGATAACATGCCGATCATTCACTTGATAGCCAAGAAGACTGTTGGTATCTTGCATTTGCTGGACGACGAGAGTAATTTCCCGAAAGCCACAGACCTTTCCTTCCTCGAAAAATGCCATTACAACCATGCGCTAAGTGAGCTGTACTCAAGACCGCGAATGAATTCGGCCGAGTTCGCCATTCGACACTATGCCGGCCAAGTTTGGTATAACGTCGATGGTTTCTTGGATAAAAATCGCGACACCTTGAGACCAGACGTCGTCGAACTCTTGATCAGCAGTAAAATAAACGTAAGCTTCAAGGTTTATAATAATTTTAAGATATTTTATTTGGATATGTCTGTGAATGATTTTTGTAATTTCTTCAGATGGTCAGCAAAATGTTCCAACATGTGAGGAATGCCCATGAAGCGAGTAAGACCATCAACAAGCCAAACGGAAGATTCATCACCATGAAACCCAGGACGCCAACAGTTTCGGCGCGTTTCCACGATAGTTTACAGCAGCTTTTAGAATCAATGTCTCAGTAAGTAGTTGGAGATACTGATAAATTTTCAGACAATTTAAAAGATTGCAATACATTTCTAATGAACCTTTCATCTTACAGATGCAACCCTTGGTTCGTAAGATGCATCAAGCCCAACAATGAGAAAACTCCAATGAAATTCGACATGCCCTGCGTTTTGGAGCAGCTACGCTACACCGGCATGTTAGAAACGATTCGTATCCGCAAAACGGGTTACCCAGTTCGTCTGCCCTTCGCCCATTTCGTCGATCGCTATCGCTACCTAGTGCCAACCAGCCTACCGCGAGGCGCACCGAACAAGGAACTCTGCCGCATAATCTTGGAGAAGGCAGCGCCCAAGGATGCGCAGTCGCAGTACCAGCTCGGTCTGACACGGGTCTTCCTGCGCGAGTCTCTCGAGCGCACTCTGGAGTACAACAGGGCTCTGATATTGGAGCGCGCGGCCGTCACCGTACAGCGTTACACGCGAGGCTTCCTCGCGCGTCGGCGCTTCCTCAACATATCGCGCAGCACCGTGCTCCTGCAGGCGGTCTACCGAGGCTACCGCGAGCGCAAGAAGTATCGGGCGCTCAAGAAAGGAGCACTCATGGCGCAGAAGCTTTATCGCGGCAAGAAGCAGCGAGAGAAGTACAGGATACTCAAGGAGGAGATGGCGAAGCGCGCGGAGATCGAACGGGCGAGCCGCGAACGCGCCAAGGCGAAGCAGCAACGAGAAGAACAGGAGCGAGCATCCAGGGCAGTCGCTGGGGTCAATCATCTTGAGATACCGGCTGAGCTTGCCTTCATCTACAGCAAATTGGATGGTATGTACATCGTCTTACGCCTTGACTCAACTCAATTCTTCTAAGCGACATAATTAAATTCATTATTTTGTTTTCCTATTGCAGATTGGCAGCCCACGCACACCGAGAGAAATCTGATAAAGGTCGTTGGCAATGTGGTACCATTGTCTCATGCCTTTGCACTGCCAACGGACATCGATCAGTATCAGTTCTCCAAGTTCACCAACATTTACTTCAAAAGCCACATTTTCGGCATGAAACGCGAGCCAATAAAGACGCCTTTCTTAGCAAAGGCACGCGATCAGGACTACACCGATTCTCTAATGATCTTCAAGTTGATCCTGCGTTTCATGAACGAAAACAATCTGAGCGGCAAACGAGAACAAGCGCTTGGTGATTACATCGTGAATAAAGGCATCGTTAATGAGAAGTTACGGGATGAGATTCTCTGTCAACTGGCTAATCAGACTTGGAAGAACGAAAACGATGCAAATAAGGAAAGAGGTTGGCTCTTGCTCTCAAATTGTTTATCAGCGTTCCATCCGAGTCGTACTTTATTTAAATATCTTCTCAAGTAAGTCGAAAATCTTATAAAGAATTCAGTTATAAAAAAATTTGATAAATAGCTGTGTAAATGAGCTTTTTTTTTTAATTTTTAAGGTACGTTTCCGATCATGCTTACGATGGATACAAAGCGTACTGCCAGCGTAAGCTTTTGCAAGGCGAGAGAGTCTTGTTAAAAACAATATCCAATAATCAAACGACTATTCAACAAGTGCCAAGAACGTACCCGCCCTCGGTCCTTGAGTGGCGAGCCAATAGGAACAGAGTGAATATGGCTCTAACCGTAGGCTTCTACGACGGTGGGTTGGCTTTTATCATCGAGTTTATTAGATGACTCAACGTAGTATCTTGCATCATTTCGAAAAGTACGAATTTAAAAACGAATTTTCATTTTCATGGCAAACTACAGGAGAAACAACGACCTGTGCCGTGGATTCGTGGACGACGTGCGAAGAGCTGGCTAATTTAGCCATCCAAAATTACGGGGTGGAGAACAGTGGCTGGACGATAACATTATGGAACCAGCTGGAGGGCAGTGACGCCATAGTGACCGAGACGAACGGCTTCGACTACGTGCTCGACTTAGTGTCCGAAATGGAGCTGGCTCCGGCATTCCCTGCCGCCAAGCACATGTTCCTCGAGCAGCGCAAGAACAGTTTTCCGCCGATCAAGAAGCGAGAGGTGAGTCAAGCGCATTCGACGACAATCGTCCCTGCAGCCGCGTAGATACGTCTCTCGCTTAACGACCTTTCTCGTGGGCGCTACTGCTGCGGCTGCTGCTGCTACACACTCTCGAAAGTGGGAGTGCGCCGGTGGGGGAGTGGTATAGTCGAGCGGAGAAACAGAGAGCGAGCCGCGAGATCGGTAGGTGGAAGGAAAAAAGGGGAAAGAATCGGCGCGTCGCGCGTCGTTGGCGCTAGGTGAAATGGGAAAACGGTAAGAGAAAGATAATACGAGCGTGGGAATCGTAGCGCCGCCGCAGCGGCAAAGACGAAGAGAACGCGCTCGGCTAAGAGTGTGTCTTGTGCGTGTGTCTCGGGGAGCAGGCACGGGAGACACTGCGAATATGAGTCGCAGCAGCGAGCGGATGTGTCTGCGCGGAGTGTACACACTGTCTACTCTGTCGCGCGGAGTCGCACTCGCTATCCCGACCCGGTGCGCGTCTCCCTTTTTTTTTCTTCGCTCTCCGTTATTAATATTGTCGCGGTTTAATGAGTGAATTTAGAAGAAAAGTAAAAAAGTCGGACTACTTCGGATGGCTACCATTACTAAGCGTGTATTATTAAAGCGTTTGTGAAGTTTTTCATTTTTCCAGTTCGGTGAAAATAGTCGCTTTATTAATGGGGTTTTTACATTACCACGAAGTTAAGCTAGAGGAAATAAAAGGTGCGTTTAGATGTAAAACTTATCTCCTTTGAAATGTTTCAAAATTAAATCGCCCGATAATTGAGTAGTTATTATTTTGAAATTCGTCGATTAAACGAACAGACATCGTTTTCGGATACAATGTATAATTATCTCGTTTAACATTTTCAAGAATACAGAACATCCTCCGAGCGAATCGGTAAAACAACAATTCACGCACAGCCTTACTGAAAGCGTTAACCTTATTAATACGCGAATGTAGATCGAGTTATCTAATTGCGCTCTGAAACAAGTTCAAACATTTCTACGGAGGAAAAAGAAAAAGTCGGGGGGGGGGGGGAAGAGAAAAAATTTATATAAATAGAGCAGACAATATTACCGCTGAACATACGTCTACACGTATTCCTTCGGCCATACATACGTACACGAGCTTACGCTCGAGATCTCAAATTAATTATCGGCCGCGCTGAAAGTCAAAGCGCGCTCTCTTTCCCCCTCGGGCGGCGCAACTCTCCCACAACAATAGAAAGAAAGTACGCGCGGGCGCGAGCACGCGGTTGTTGCTGCGCTCTTACCCGCTCGCGCGCATTCCTCCGGCAACAATGCGCGCGATATAACAGATAGATAGATTTTCCGTCTATACGTATATAATAATAATCCGTCGCGATGGTGCGCTTCTGTCGCAGCAGCACGCCCAGGTGATCCGGGAACTGGAGCAGGAGGTGCTGCTGCAGCATCATCATCAGCACCACCACCATCACCACCATCATCAGCAGCCGCCCCAGCCGGAGCCCCCGGTGCTGAAGACGTTCCAGCCGCTGGAGCGGAAGCCTCTCGCCGCCGTCCCGAAGCCCGTGGTCGACAAGCCGCTGGAGCCGGAAATACAGTCGCCGCGGCGGCCCGTGGTACCGCCGCCCCAGCCGCCGCTCGCCAAAGTACCGGTATGGCTATATTAGATTCCATCCTACTTGCGCCTCGCGCCGCGAGCTCTAGTCTCGCCCAGGCGCTCGCGCGTGTGTGCGCAACTGCCGCGCCGCGTGTGTACTCGCCCGCGCTAGCCACTCTCCGGCATCCTCCTCCTACTCCTTGACGATTTCTCGGCTTTGACGCGCCTTCCGTTGTTTTCCGTTTAGACGCGACGGTCTCCTGCTTTTCGCGAAACTTTTCATCAACCTGTGCGCGGGCGCGCGCGTGTGTATCGCTTCGCTCCGGTTTATCTCTGCTTCGTCGCCGTTTGTGTTTATCAACGCTGGCTTGTTTGTGTTTTGTTTGTGTTCAACCGACGTGTTTAGTAAACCTGAAGTTTAATGTTAAGAACGAAAATACACGTGTCAACAGTTTCGTTGTTTAATAAACAATCGGATGTTTCTTAAATTTGTCAAATCAGTGGAATTACAAATTGAACTTTAAATACCCAACTTTCACCGTGTCATGTAGAGTGTGTGTGTGTGTATATATAGATTCTTGATACACGCAGTTCACTTTCGTTATAAGTCGGCTTCGAACGGAATAAGAAAAAAAAAACAAAAAATTCCAAAAGGAAAGTATGACGCAAGCGGGCAGAGAAAAAGCGAGCGTTTCACAGCGTGGAAAGGCGCGGACCAGGTTCGCGCGCGGGCTGGACGTGAGGATAATGCGGCTAGCTTGTACATGAGCGACGTATCTCCCTCTCTCTCTCTCTCTCTCTGCCTCGGCGTCTGACGAAAGGCGCCGGCCTGTTTGAGAGAAAACGGCCTGCCGTTGCATATGTGTGTACATGACGCGGGTATATACGCACGCTAACTGTTAGGTCATACGCGTCTATCGATTGGATCGCGCGAGGATCTCCGCTTCGCCTTCCTACAGCTATTGCGCTGCCTATGTATCGCTCTCCGGGAGAGACTTTTTCCCGGGCCTATTAATGAAGTGCTTACCAAATTCATCCAGTTTGCTGCTACTTTCCAACCTTTTTGTGCTTCATAAACGAACTTTAGCATTTTCAAAATTTTCTCCCATTCTATGCTAATTGCGCACACGCGCCACTTGCGTAAGCTGTTAGAAACTTAACTAGGTATACACATTTTTTTGAAAAAAAAGCCCTGTCATGATGTACAATTACCGTAATTAGCACATGTGTTTTTCCAAAATTTTATAGATGCGCAAACAGTCCCATGAAGCAGTCTTGGAATCAACGGCCGAGATGGGCCTGTCGCGAAAGTCGGCGCTAAACGATCGCTACTTTGAAAAAGAGAAGCAACGCAGTCGCAGTCTCGATAACCTTTTGCAGCCGGAGGTAAACTCCAATGCCGTTATCAGTGGGGCTGGATCCTCAGCGGGAAGCAAGCTCGCCGATCTTGGATTGTCATCGTCTAAACTGAACGAGCGCTATCATAGTCTTGAAAGAATAGGGGAAGTGCCGAACGGGGCATCCACAGTAGCCAGCGGCTCCGAGTACATGGCTAGATCGGAGGTGCAAGTGGTACCGGAGAGGAAATACAGTCGTATGACCAGAAGCTCCGAGCCTAATATTCTTGAGGAAGAGGATTTGACCATTGATTTTGAATATCCAGATATTCAGTCGGTCAGTCAAACTGGAAGATCTGAAGATGACAAAAACAGTTACATCAGATCGCAGACAAGGTTCATCAAATCTCAGTATCCTGGTACGACGATTGTTTTTGACGAATTCATTTTATTTGCGAAAAATTTGGGATTAAATCTAGTTTCGATTATTTCAGGTAAACGTGCTTATCCTGGCAGTCAGTCGAGCAGAGCCTACATTGAAAAGAACGAGTACGGCGTGAAATCGTCGGCGATGTCGGACACAAGCGAAGCTCCGTCATTAGCATCCCACGTGCGCAGAGTGCGAGTACCAAGTCAAGCGTCCGATGTGGATCAATTTCTTGATGAGTTATTTATGCCTGTACTCGATGGAAATCTGGATGAATTTTCAGACGCAAGAAGCCTTGCTGCTAGCATTAAGGGCATGCGAAGTGGAAACGACAAACAATCTCATACTACCGAAGATTTTGTTAATTCCTTGATTAATGGTAAGTTAGTCTTATTGAAAATATCGAATTTTATGTTAATTCAAACATCTTCGATTTTCAGATGCATCGAAAAATTCAGTAACGGCTAAGGAGCTGTCGAAGAAGATAAAGGGAGGTGGCAATATGGACATACCAAACCAGAATGGAGGTTTCAACTACAGTCCAATGATGTCATCCCCTATGATGATGCCCATGTTCGGACCAACCCAGCAGGTGCCTGCTCCTCAAAGTCCAACCATTAACATGGGCCCAGGATTTGTGCCCGTGCCTATTTTTAATATGCAAGGACCTAGTATACCTCAGTTTCCAAATTCGCCTCCTAATGCGAACAACGATATGGCTGCGTATCAACAAAATTTACAAAGAGCCTTTTTGCAAAGTGCAATGGCTCAAAACATACAAATCCAACAGCAGCTGCTTGCTCAAAACCAAGCACTGCAACAATTGTTGGTACAAAGTCCAAATGCGAATCAATCGGTCAGTATTTTTTATCAATTTGAATAAATTACACATATAATATTTTTTGCAAAGTGTTGGAAAACAGCAAATGCTTAATCTAAATTTACTATTGACAGGCGTCATTTCAAGAAGATGGCGACGTGTGGGCTCAGGATAAACGCACCTCGACACCTTTGCAGTCAACTTCCGTCACAAATGCTCGACAGGAAACGGTCACGGTAAAAGCGCAGGTGCACCGCTCCCAGAGTCCGCCGAAGAAGCCATCCGATCAATCAGCACGTAAATCCAGTGATTTTGGTGTTCGTAAAATCAGTGTCGAGCGTAAAGTCATAAACGCGTCTGAAGTGAAACGGCCCAGCGCTGGCAAGACTAACGCGCAGAATAATTTTACCAATGTGTTGAGCGAGTTAAAAAGCCGAAAAAGCAGCTCTGAAGGCCCAGCTAGTATTAATCCAAAAGGTGTACCACCTCCACCCCCTATGCCTCCACCACTCGAATCTCATGATCCATCTGAATCAAGGCCTTTTATCGATCCCTACGGCAGGGCAAAAACTGTTCGCATCGGAAAGTGGAGGTACGGAATTGTTTTCAATAATTTATGAAGTCTTTTTTTTAAATTCTTGTAATGGAAAAACTTACGATAATATTGTAATATTTTAGATGGCCACCGCCAAGCGATTCTAACGAAAATTCGGGACAAGATAGTTTTATTGAGTTCAAGATGCGCCAGCAACAGCAGATGCGCAAAATCACACCTCAATACCAACAGGAATACCCGCAAAATGACAACGAACCAATGACTGAGGGTGGCGTAGAGTGGGAAGAATTTGAAATTGAAAATATTGTTAACAACGAAGAAAGAACCGTGGTTGTACACGCAGCTGCCACTGTTGTGCGCCATGAAAACGGTTATAAGGAGGACAGCGACAAGAAAAAGAAGAAAAAGTCAGTATTTATTTTCATCCTAAATTCAAGGAGACTGTAACAGAAAATTTAGTTTTAAACTGATATCAATTTGAAAATTGAATTATTTTAATTGAGAGAAAAATTCTTTAAAATTGTTTTGATTCGAGTACTGTTACAGTCTTCTTAAATATACGACCAATTTTTACCGATTTATTGGGTTTTACGAAAACTTTACAGATCTGGTTTTGAAATTGGTGCTCAAAGACCTTCACCCGGCAGTATTGGAAAACTCAAATTAAGCTCGGAGATGCGGCAGAGGCTTGAAAAAGTTACGGCCAATCACAGTGTACGATCTACTAAAACGACTGAGAAACCAGCTTTGATTCGGGACGATGGAAAAGTTAAGCGACTGGAAGATAATAGGAAACTTTTGTTGGAGCAACAATTAGGTACAGTTTTTATTTAATTATACTAGTTAGATTATTTTAAAATATTTTTCAAAATAAACAAAGATTAGATAGGTTTCGAAAATTCTGGTAACATATCATTCCATTTTGTGTACTCATAAGTACGTTTCACTTTATAATGCTAACAAGACTTTAAATTACGGCTAATTTATGAAGATTGCCTGACAATTATCAAAAGTTCCCCAAGCATGATAAAATTTAATACAAAGTAACGTTAAATTCTACGCCCGAGACTTTTCATATAAAAATTTTATTTATCGTCCCGTCTCTATCGTGTTTTTCTCAAAATCATAAAATCTTAAAAATTTTACGAGCATTCTATAATTAGAAAATGAAAGCACGGGACATACGCTCGTACCACACACGACAACACGAATATTTTCGCTCACCTCTAGAAGGTAAAAATTCCTATTGTATGTGTGTACGGCGCCTCGGTGACTGCATCTCGTATGCAGGATAAACAGTTTCCAATCGCTGCCTTTCACTATAGTCTCCGCCGCTGTTGATTTTTCTTTTCCATGCGCACACACGCACAGGCGGAAGGTGGGACGATTACGCCTCGACGGCGGATGACACGCAGAGCGTCACCTCGAAAGGTACCACCGACATGATGACGCAGGCCCAAGTCGTGAAGACACAGATCGAGCGCATGGAGCGACCAGTACCGCCGCCCCCACCCATCACGCCTCCGCAACCCCCGAGTCCGCGCGGCGGAAGTGTCTTCACCAATAGGTAAGTAACTGCGACGTTGAACAGTCGTCGATTGTTCGCCAATGCCGGAAAAGCACATCAAGCAGCTCGAAAACTTTTGTCGCGTACTCGATGTTCCAAAGATAAATGCCTTAAAAATGGTTCGATACTCGTAATTCAATGAGATATAAATTTAATTGCTTGTCGTGAAATAGTCACTTACTCTATTTCGTAACAACAAATCGTTAAAAGCTGTGTGTAGGTTATAGATTGATCAAAGTGCATAAAGTGATTTTTATTAGCAGTTTCGTACGATTAATTGTACCCATACTAATTTATGATTAATAAATAACTGCTAATGTTTACAGTCAATCTGGAGTAGGACAAACTCGTTCTCCCCCAGCGCCAGTTGAGCCCAAGGTTCAGCGTGACGTATTTCGCACGTCGCCAGACTCCGATCTGGGTTACGACCAGTTCGTCAAAAATTCTCGCGACGTCTTTCTGCAGAGCCGAGAAAGCAAAGACATAACCGATCTCGGTTCGACCACCACCAGGGACTTTGACTCGCGCAGAGACAGCTCGGACATCTTTGCGGATGCCAAATACGCGCGCGAAGTGTTCGAGAACACCAATGCCAAAAGAGATCCATTCGGCATGACGCGAGATGTGTCACCGAAATCCAGAGACAGCTTTGGAATGCCTTCGTCGCGAGATATTGGAGTTGTGCCGAATACGAGAGACCCATTTACGAGGCAGGGATTCAAAAAGATGGACGGTGATCCAGATAGAAGATCTAGCGTCGCATCAACAATGGTAACGACATATTTCTTTTTAAAACACTTTCAACCAGCCGTTCAAAGCGAATATGTAACCTACATTTTTATTTAGGGCACACAGCGCACGGACAAATTAGAACGAATCGAAATCGAGGAATGGCCAGAATTTCTCAAACCAGTTCTTCCTCCGGTGGAGAAGCCAGAAATAGAAAAAGTTCAGGAGATCATCGATACGAAACTTTATCCGCAAACGTCAAGTACGCATTTTACGTACAATCGTGTGACCTGGACATTGCGAGTGAAAAAAGAAGTATTCACACCCAATGAAACTTTGACGACACCTCTGGCTTTGCATCTGGTCTTCTGCCAGGTGGCGTACGATGTTCTTGCTACTTCCAACATAAGGATCCTCAAAGAAGATCGCCAGAACATGCTCAAAACTTTAGATAATTATGGCGTGACACTGGACAATTTACAAAGCACTCAGCATAAGATTACGATCAAAAAGAACGTTGTTGATATAGCCAAGCAGTGGCCTCTTTACTTCGCCAGAATATTTCCTGTTTCGGTCAGTAACTTATTTAATTATGTTGACAGTTTTACTCAAAACTATTTTACCCCACTAATCGTCATAACTCTCTAAAATGTTTCATCGCATTTTAGATTGGACCTCAACATCCAGAAGTACAACACATTGCTGTGTCTCATCATGGCTTGAGGCTGATCAAACAGAGCAACAGTGGAGACCTGGTCATCCTTGAAACCCTACCCCTTGAGGAGATTGTATCGGTAAGCTGTCAAAGAGCTGGTGTTTGCACCTTGCAAGTGGCTTCTGGTGTTAGATTGCCCCTACACACTAATCGAGCAACGCAACTAGCTGACATGGTAGGAAAATACATCCGCATGGTAAGTAGTAATTATTTTATTTATCCATTACTTTTGTTTTTATGTTGATCGTTTTGAGGAAATATTTATGATTAAAATACATATATTTAGTTTTCGAAACAATCGATTCAAAAAGAATCGATCCCTGAATAAAACTATTATTTACGTAATAGATTAACCACAACCACTACTACCATAACAATTAATATACCTATGAAAAACTTTAAAAGCAGCCACAAGAATTTTTGACCGCTTCAAATGGTTTTCAATTCGACAAAAATTCTTCCTATCCCCCCCCCTTGTGCAAAAAGTCGTTTGCGGTAAGAGATCGATTGCGAAAGGTTAATTCGCTCGAAGCCGATGCAGCGGCCAAGGGCGACTCGTTCATTGAACGAGAAACCAGAAGCGCGTGAGCACGAGAGAGCCACTGTCTAATGCGTCAGTGGATACTCGATGCTTGTGCTGCCTCCCGTGCGCGCGTATACACACGTAGGGTATTAGAGTATATCGAACACAGAGGCAGCAGACGCGGGGCTAAGCTCATGCTCGGTGGGTGCGGTCGCGGAACTGTGAGCCTTAGAACAGGCTCTCCTTCCCTCCTCCCTATGGGCTGGGCACGTAAGACGAGGCTGACATTCCACGCCGCCGCCGCCGCGGGAGAGAACTGGCCACGTCATCTCCTTTGCTGCCTTCTATATGACGCAGCAAGAGCCCTTATCGGTTTCGCATATACGTGTGTCTACGGGGGCTGATTGAAAAATTAGCGCTCGCCCACTGCTCTCCGCTCGGATATTCGCCTCGAATTTAGAGGCTTGAATTAACTTTAGCCAAGATTATCTTACTTCACGGAATTATTCAGCGAGTTATTCAGTTGGAAATGAAGTTTGTTAAATCTTATGAATATTTCCAGTTGAAGAACTATCCGATTATTTTGATTTACTTCAACTCGGTCCGTATTTTAAACGATATGAATAATATTTTATGCGAGTAAGACACATCTCCACACTTAAGGGCAGTCTTGAACCAGGAAAAAAAACCTAATATTTTAATGAATTACATCTCGGTAGGCAACGCAGGTAATCATTAAATCTGAGAAAAATGTCCGCGTCATTCCACGCCTCGAGCCTATCATTTTCGTGCAATCATCCTGGCCACATTACTTATGAATGTGTACGTGTGCTTGCATGTGTGCGCGCATATATAAATATTCGCATTCGGAAAATTCCCTAATCGTACGATATAATCGCAATTAGCATATAAATGCTATAGGCTGCGAGTCGTGACTTCATTTGTCTCTTGGCTCTTCTCTACAACTACGCGCATTTCTCATCTTTCTTAATTGAAAATCTCGCGAGCGAGCCGGAGCATCTCTCTCTCTCTTCGGGAATTTTCTACGCGCGCTATTTCACGCTCGCGACGTGGAGGGATGGCAATACACCAGGGCCCGCAGCAGCGTCCGACTCGGGCTGTGGTATTCTAAACAGGTTTTCCGCTCATCATCATCCAGGGGAGGTTGAAAAAAGACGTCCAAACGCGCGCGTCGGCGCGAAGGTAGCTAAGCGATTAGAGCTGGAATTTCGCGCGTACGAGAGAGTAAGAGAGAGAGCGGCGTCGAGCTTCTCTTATCTATTACGGGAGCTCTTAAAAAGAGGAGAGAAGAGGAGGAGGATGGTCTGGGGGTAGGAGAGGTGGTAAGGCTATACGCGAGAAGAGGCGGAAAAGAAGAGCGGAGAGGATAAAAGGCTACTGCTGGCAGTCTGCTGCGCAGTCGTGGGTAAGAGAATCACGAGAGGGGCTCTCTCTCTCTCTCGGACGGCGAAGACGAAAAAGAGGATAGGATGTCAATTATGAGATTCCTGAGCAATGGAATGCGCAGAGGCGGGCTCTCGATATTTTTGTCCGTCGCTCGCGCATGCCTGTGTCTTGGAGAACGAGGGAGGTGGGCAGGGAGTTATCCTATTTATCTCGGCGATGGCTAATTTACTAGCGGATTAGGAAGCCGAATAGCCTGCTGATGAAGTTAATTTGGAACGAGCAAGCCCCCGGCTACTTAATGTATTAATAAAGCCGTTCGAGAGCAGGCAATTATATGGCGGGGTGAGGAGGAAGAGACTGGTGTTAGGTTGCTTCCTACTTCGATAAGCCGTAATTTATGAGGCAAATAAGAATCGATCGACCCACGGCGACAGGAAAGCTGCGGGGCTCTCTCTCTCCCTCGTCTTCTTTCAAGAATTTTCTTATTTTCATCACGTAAACGGCATATCTCTCTCTCTTTCTCGGGGCACAAGTGGAGCGAATACTTTTCTTCGTTTATACCCTCGATATATAAATATCAAGCTTCGCAGGAAGCTGTACATCACTTTGACTCCTGTAGCCAGGCAGTTGCACGCGCCGTTTCATTATATACTTCATTTTCTTAGACCGATAATTTTGAATAATACATCATATTGATAAGATGCTTTACGATCCCTTAGCCCACTAGACATGGAAGTGCAAAAATTATCATCTTAAACAAGTCGTTGGGGGAAAAATTGATTTGGCAATGTTGCCAATAATGCATACTCGTGTCAAGGCTCTCTCTTTTTGTTTATCGAGGACTTTTTCACACTTGCTCGTTAAAATCGAGTGGGAGTCACGCTCGATAAACAATATTACATTGGCAATATGTTATTTGATTTATCACATCTTCCCGCCGCCGTTGCCAACAGCATATAAGGCCCTATCAAAACTTACTATTAATTTTACAATCTTCTTCGACTCGTTTCTCCCGTATAACATGTATACGCGATACGAAAAGAAGAAGTCACGAATAAGATACGCGTATGAGGCAAAGCGAAAATCTGAGAAAGAGGAAAAGGATGCGGCGTTTATCCCGCGCGAGGTGACTGCAGTATACGAGCATACATACACACACACACGAGCAGCCAGTGGAAAGAGTATTCGCGCCAGGCGTTACCCTATCCCGCGGCCCTCGTTACGTTACGCGGCTCACGTCACGCCGTCCCGACTCCATCGGCCGGCGTCGATTGCACTTGTACTCTCTTGCCCGAGCCGTGTACACTGTAAGGAGTATAAATCTCTTTCGTTTTCACATTTTTGAATCCAATTTTTCATCCGCTGTATCCTAACCGCACGCGTGCCAAGCGTAATTTTTTATTCCCCCCGAGTTGAACTCGGCTATTCCGAGTCCGCCACATTTCTCACGTTTATCCACTGACTGGCCGATATTAACAAGCTCATTCCCGCCCCGGCATACAATCGCGCGAGACAGTGTGCTGTTAATCGGCGCTGGTCGCAAGCATGCAAATTACTTTCTCAGCTCCAATGTCCCGTCTCCCCTCGGTAGGCATTTTATTCGCCTTCGAGGTCCGGCCGATTTCATTTATCCGCTCGCAACAATGGCCGCAATCAAACAGCGGGCGTTGTCTCAGCCGAGTGTACACACAGTGGAGGGGGATAGACTCGCGAAAAATGCGCATTCTCCAGGCGCGAGCTCACGCTTAGCCAGCAGCGGTGTCTATATACGTGCTTCCGAAGCAAATGGGAGCATGGCGAGGAATAGCATAGAGCTACAGTGGATTTCGGACGCTTCCGGCCTCGTGAGAGTAGACTCGCGGGGTCCTCTCTCTGGTTCGAGCAGCGCCGATAATGCAGTGCCTCTCGCTCGCTGCGCTTCGGGGAATAAGCTCGTAGCGCTTCCGGGCGGAGATAATACTTGCGGGCGCGCACGCCGAGGAGAGGCACAATTAAATTCATTACCGCAGCGTAGAGGAGGAGGAGGCGCGCATGCAGCAGACTCGGAGGGGAGGGGAAACTTAATTGGAGGGACGCGCCGACGCTGCAAGCCTCGCGCTCTCTTTACGTATATATATCGTATACATGTATGTAACGTAGAGAGGAACTACCGAGGAGCTGGAGAAGGTGGGAGAGTCGATGTGGCGGTGAGCAGCCGAGGATTCGCCGCTAAGTGAACCAACGGGCGCACGCGGGACGTTGACTCACACACACACCGCGCTCTTTCGGTCTGTGGCAAAGACTTACTCTCTCGTAGCCTCGCTCGCTTAGCGCAGGATTGTACTTTTATTTTCTCCCCGGCCTCCTCTAGCGGCTTCTACTTTGCCGCTATCGCTATCGCGGCGCGATTACGTCGGCGGAGACTCTGGTCTCCCTCTCTTTGCGGTTTCGGGAATTAAGAACGAGAAGACCGCGACTGGTTAGTCGCTCGTTAGGGATGAACTTTAACACTTGTTCAACCCCCCTTCTCCCCTCCCAGGAGAGCTTACGTCATAATCTGCGGTGATATACAAGTCGCGCGATTCTCACGAAGAGAGAGGGAGGACGATGTCGCAAGAGCGCGCGAGAAAATTGTTTCGGCGATTTAAACATTCCTCCCGCTGCTGCCGAGCTAGAGCAATCATTCTCGATGCGCGCGTACAGATCTCGACTGCAACGCGTGCGCGTATACACGCGCGCGGTAAGTCGAGAATGGCCGCTATGCTGGATTTTACGCAACGACCGCGGCGACTCGCGCGGGAGTTTCGACATCCGATATAGACAAGCGACTCGAAGATGTGTGCGCGTTTTTTTTTGCCTCTCCGACTCGAAGCCGCGGCGGCGATCCTAACGAGCGGGAATTAAATGATACGTTGTTGAAATTTACAATCGGGGCAACATTACGAGGCCGCGCTATATCGGAAGTGATTACGGTAAAAAAAAGGGGGGAGGAGGAGATGGCGGCAGCGGCGAAGAAGAAGAAGAAGCTTTGCTCGGCGGCCTTAGGCTAACGGCTGCGAAACGCCCCAGCCCCCGTCGTTTTTTCCCGTCCGATAAAAAAGACGGGGGGGGGGAGAAGGGGGGTCATTACCATCGGCACGCTCGCCGCGGCGCTAACAGTAAATTCCTGCATATAAGCGCGCCTCTCTCGGCCAAAGAAAAGAGGCATGAAATCCGCAATACACATCGCGCCTGTCCACGGTACTCGTCACCTTTGTCTAAATAGTCTCTATCTATCTCGTTCTCCCTTCGAGAAATCGTCTTGCTCGACGGCAAAAAAGAGGTACACAATAACGAAATATCGGGGTATATTATAGCGCGAGTTTTGCAGAAAGCGCCGGTATCTTTATTATCAGAGCGCGGGCGCGCGAACAGAGCCGGAGCGAGTCGAAAGTTATAAGCGCAGGCACGTGGCCTTGATCGCCGAACGATAATTACACGGAGAGCAGCCGCGCTCTCTGCTCTCGTATACCGCTAGGAATCGGTATTTGCCCCCTACTCCTCTGCGTATATATACCTCTTGGCAATCGCGAAAGCGTTACACATAAACGTATACACGTGTGTGGCCGTATGTGTGTGTACGGATCGAAAAGTCCGGATCCCAAGGGGGGAGGGCGAGTTAATGTGGGAAATGACACGCTATGGGAAACGTATGTACGAGACCGACCAGGAATTCCAATCTGTCCCGGCATTATTTCGGACGCGGACTTGGATTATTCTTAGTTGGATCGAAGGAATAGGCTTTGAATTAGATGCCGCACCGAGAGAGAGAGAGATGCTGCGGCTTGCTCTCCCTGTCTCTCTCGGTGAAACGGGTTTTCTATAAGCGCACACGGTCGTCTGTATATAGCGCGACGTCGCGTGCACTATGCGTGTGGGCGATGCGTCTCGCGTAACGACAGTCCGAAAAACCAGTTTTACTCATTCGGGAAATAATAAACAGCCGCAGGGGCACACGAGCTGGCTCGGTAAGGAGGAATCGAAATATGGCTATTTTCACGCCAGAATTCGAGCAACTTTCGGCTGTCTACTTAAAAAGTATAGTTATACCGTTTATGCGTAATTGAAGAATAGAACAATGCGATGTTTCCTTCTTTGATTTTTTGCACAAAATGAAAAACATGTTTATTAATACACGTATACAAACACGTATTAAGTGTACATAATCAACAAGTTGAAATAACAGTCTTTCATGGTTAACAGCACATCCGTACAATGGAATCCGGTGTGTATATTATTGGCTCACGTTCAAAATTATTATCTATCGCCAGCGAGGGAGGAGGGACGGGGAGAGGCAGACACAAAGCGAACGCTTACGCACTCCATTAATTTAGCCTGGCGATTATTGTTATTATTCGCTTATCGAGCTCGGCAAATCGTTTACCGAGGCACACGCGCGTACACAGGGCAGAAATCCAATTGCCGATCGCATCTCTGACCGATCGTTTACGATCTAGATTTTAAGAAAAGAAACTACACGCTGCTTGGACTGGCAAACTACATTCAATACTTGTCGCTGGTTTAATTCTTTAATTGCCAGTCGTTTGCCATTAACTTATTAGAGGGGTCGCATTATCGCGTTTAATCCGTTTTAATTCGAAAGGGCAAATCGGCAGTTGGAAACAAGCTTAATTGCAAGCCTTTAGCTGAGAGCAGGGGAGGAGAAAAGTAATAAAATTCGGTGGAATAACCTCGCTCGTGTTGTAATGGGGCATTTCATCAGATTAAGAGCCGAGCAATTAAATAATCAACAATAATCGAACGTTTCAATGACGGACAGACGCACAGTCACGTATGTGGCCTCGTAATACGACTACTTTATTCCCGCAGCGAGATTCTCATTATCAGGAGGGGGAGTATATCCCCGAATCCCGGTAAAACGTTTCACTCTGCCGCCGCGGCGTGAGAAAAAATACTTTCCATTAACAAGGTAAGTGAGCGGAGCTGGAGGGGGGGGGGGTAACGGTTGGAAAAAGCAGGAAACATATCCATGGATATGCGTTCGATCGGGGCGCGCGCGCGACTCAACAATTAAACGCGTTTCACATAATCGAGGGCTCTCGAAAGAGAGAAACAGCCTTCGCCGCGTGAAAGCTGTATCAAGCGGCGATAAATATGAGGCGCAAAGTGCGCGCCGAGCCCGCAAGTGCACGACCAACACGTACGCGCATGTGAGAATGAGGGAGAGAGAGGTGCACGGGACCGTAACGGAAAAATCTCCTTCTCCTTCTGCCTGCTACTTCGATCCAAGAGAGATCTGGCTTTAAAAGCCGCGACGAATCACGCACACGCGCGCACAGGTGTTTACGTGTATACGTGTGTGCAGGAGAGAGAGAGAGAGAAAGAGAGACGAGCGTACGGGACTGCGCGCACTCGAAAACTTTCGTTCCTCTTCATTCACCGGCGGAAGACGACGACGTCGGCTACGCTTCTTTTCTTCCCGGCTGGAGTCTTGATTCCCCTCCTCATCCTCCGTGCCCCTGAACCCGCGTCTCTTTCTTCTCTCTCTCTCTCTCTACCTCGGTGAAACGGTCTCATTACAAACCCGCTCTTTTTTTTTTACTTTTCTTCCCGCTTGTTCCTTCCTCTTCTTCTTTCATTTATTATGTTTCTCTTCTTTTTTTTTTTTTTTTTTTTTTTTTTTTTTTTTTTTTTTTTTTTATTTTTTTTTCGGTTTTTTCGTTCTGTTTCGTTTTTTTTTCGTGGTTGTTTGTTCCTGTTTTAATTTTTTACTCTCGT
>JAPYYQ010000608.1:0-55828 GCA_030522585.1 Anagyrus pseudococci | reverse complement strand
GGACCAGGGGAGCGGGGGTTTAGCCCGACGGCCGCGGCTGATGCTTCCGGTGTGCTGGTTTACCAGCTCACCCCAAGCTGAGGCTCGCGTAACTGAAGGAGGGAGGGAGGGAGGGAGGGAGGGAGGGATGGAGGGAGGGAGGGAGGGAGGGAGGGAGGGAGGGAGGGAGGGAGGGAGAGGGGGGGGGGGGGAGGGAGGGAGGGGGGGGGGGGAGAGGGGGGGACGAGCCGGACGTCGGGACGACGCGGCGGAAGAGTATCATTTCAGTGGAACGCCAGGAGGAGGATGAGGAGGAGAGCAGGAGGAGGAGGAGGGAGAGCCAATTGCACTGCTCGCGTGCACGGGCTAGTCGGGCGTACGCTTATCTGCCGAGCGGCGTTAATTAACGAGCCGCCCTCTTCGGACGTATATGTATATAGGAGAGCTGCAGTAGCAGCGGCAGCGGCTTATATACCTCGAGGGAGATATTGTTGATCCGCGAGCGGCGTAAACGCGGAAGCGGTCTATACAGCTCGTGCACGCACGTACACACCAGGATATTCGGACACGGCGCGAATAAGCGCTCGGGAGAGAGAGAAGGAGAGCTTGTCTTCCCTCCCTCTCTCGGTCTTTGTGAGGAAAAAGAGAGCCGTCTGGCGCCGGACGACGTGGGAATTCGATTCCGAGCGCCAACGTTTTTTTTCTCTCTGCCTCTCTCTCTCCTTCGGCAAGAGGGAAGATGCTCCGGTCAACCGCAGGAGATTTATTGGGGGACGTCGTGACGCGAGAGGCTATCTTCCTCCTGTCGCAACACATCGCGACTCCTCTTTTCTCCCGATTAAACTATCGCTCGTTTTTGCTTATTTAAATTGAATCGCTTGATGCTCCTCGCGAGTGAGAGACGCTAATACTGAATTTACGGTGGTTTATAGCCCCGATTACCACGGCTATACGGCTACTATCGCTGGTACTTGGGTTCGCTTAGAATATTGATAAGTTAACGGAAAATATACGACGCATTTTAGGTGACGATCGTAATAACGTGTGCCTCGGTTATAGTACGATTAAAAAATTCGACGTAAACAGCTATTATCAACGGGTTCTCTCTCTCTCTCTCTCTCTCTCTCTCTCTCTCTCTCTCTCTCTCTCTCTCTTTCTCTCTCTCTCCCTCTCTCTCACTGCGAAATATGTACACGTGACTCGAAAGAGAGGGAGAGAGAAAGGCCAGAGACATCGAACGGTAACACCTGATCAAACACAGATACGGTTCGAAGGCCATGACCGGCAAACATCCTCTGCCAAATCCATTGATCCCCGTTTCCTCAAGAAGAGCACACATCTGCGCGAGTCTCCATAGCCGCGCGGTCCAGCTCAAAGTCCGGCTTTGATTTTCAGCCTGCCGAACAAAGGTCGTGTCCAGTCAGACACTCAGCAGGAGTCTACAAGGGCAGAGAGCGGCCCTTGTACCCGCCAACTTTTGTCAAAACTCGATCTTTTTTGCACACGCGTAGTCTAAACGAATGCACGCTTGTATACCTTGAACAGCAAGTTTCTCAACGAATAGGACACGAGAAGGGTCAGGTCAGAGGACCTACCTTCCTGTACCCTGTAAGATCGATTTAGTTCGCGACAATAGGGAGGATGAGTAGTTTACTTCTGCAGAAGGGAAACGTTGGACTGTTTGTCAAAGTATCTGGTTCGTGTTTATGTTACCAACGTTATTCTATTCTACAATGTAAATTGGAATTTCTTGTAGAGAGCAATTTTGGGTATAATTAAAGTTCATATTTGAATTATAAACTATATATTTATTATTATGAACGATTACGACGTATTGAATTATAAACTACATTAAAAAAAAAACGGAATCTCCCCCAAAGAAGAGGAGGGACGACATTAGGGCAGTTAGGAAGCTCGTTGAAATCCTTCACTACATTAACATCCAGACAGGCTGTAAGTGCCCTTTAAACGCGCAACTACGTCGAGATGTCAATCCCCGCCCATCCCTCTCATTCTCTCACTCTCCATCTCTATCCCGACGCTCCTCCACTTTTGCAAAGGTCTATAAACGCCGTAGGCATCATTCGCCTCTTCCCACTTCGCGCGATTACAAATTACACGGTATTCAGGTAGCCTCCCCAGCGTACTGGAAAGCATCTAATGCGACTATGGTTATGCCCGAGGAGGGCAACAGGATGATAGAACGAGAGCACGAGATGCGGACGTTGCCATGTTCGGGAAGCCGACGGGGAAATTGCAGCCTCCTGTGCGGGCTGAGAGGGTAAGTCCTTTAACTTTCTCGCCCGGAACAGTTGGCCAAATATTTGAGCAACGAATTTCTCAACGAAATATTGCACTATAGCTCGACCAGTGCTGGAAGCAGCTCTTTCCATCGCTTCGCCTCTCGTCTATCTCTACAGCTTATAAGCGGCAAGTTTTATGTGATCTTATCTGTACCAGTGGCTCGTTAGATAGTTTTTATTTCCAATAGCGCATGTGATAAGGTGTAATAACAAGATAACCGATGGAGAATTTACTCTACTTACTGTTTGTTTATTATAGCCGTGAGAGACTAAAAAGAACAAGTATTAGGAAAATATTTGCGTTATCGGTGTGTATACGGCCAGCTTAGCCTATACCGCCAACGGCCTCCTCGTCGAGTGCGCGCGAAAATTTCTCCGAGCGAACACTTGTGCGAACATTCAATTATTGCCCGCATTTCAATTAACTTTTCAACCATTATCCGCAAAATGAGAAACTCCAAGGAGGGTCTAAGCAGGGAGGCAGAGAGAAAGGCGCGATAACAATGAAGATTGCGCGAGTCTAATAAATCGCGCCTCGATTGAGAGTAAATTGTGGGAATTTTATTTTCTCCTTGACTAGCTAACCTACCAATACCCTCTCCTTCTCCTCCCCCACCTGTCTCTCCCTCGTTCCTTCTATCGCTCCAGGAGTCCGTATAATCGGTGGTCTTAATCAGGTGCCGGCACAAATTGCATAAATAATTGCACTCTCTTGACTTCCATTACATTCAGATTAATCTGGATACCGAGCTTATTATTACTTTTTTTTCTTTTCTTTTTTTTTTCAAGCAAAATACATAGACGCTAGCAGATGGTCGCGTGATAAGACTTATATAATGCTAACCGAGCGTTAGTTAACAATGTGTACACGTACAATTCGTATCAGTAAAACGTTAAATTACGCGAACTCAACAAGTGGAGAAAGAAAATTTACTAATAAATCGCACAATCAATTTATGCTGTGGGGGTTAGGAGTTTGATATTTATTTTTTAAATATCATTTTTGCCGATAGAGAGCAAAGAGATAGGATTAATCTTTCATTTAATAGCTATAATAATGCACTTTAGTTCTGTCGGTTCTTTGAAAGTTTTTTAGGTCATGCTATGAAACTGTTTTTCCTGCCTTTAATTTTATCTGAACAATTTAAAAATATAACTATTTCACGTATAACTTAAATATAAAGTTCAAACATCGAAATAATTAAATACGTGACCGTTACAATCTCTTCGTGTACAGTCGTGCAAGGCTTTTAAAATGAAAATAAGAGAAAAATTCAAAAAGTTAAAATAATACGTCACTTTCCACTCCGATACTTAAGCGTACCATTTTAAGAGAAAGTGTCACTGCACAGTGATCGTATATTAAGACAAAAAAAGACCTGGAAACGCGATAAGCCGAAAGCTACTGCTTTAATTAAACTCGCAAACATAAAACCCAAAAAGCGAGTCGAAGAAAAAAAGGCCAGAAAAAATAAAAATTTCGAAAATTTCTTATCGCTCCAATTTGCTGAAACTTCCAAAAAAAAGCACGTCTCCTACCGCAAAATTGCTTACGCTAACATCATCATTTCGGCTTCGAAAGCCGCAAGCGTAGAAGCAGGAACAACGGTAATCTCGCAAATTTCTAAACAAGAGAGACCGAGCGTCACGCGCCTCTCCAAGCGTGTCACTCGGTAGCAGCGGTTCGTGCAGGACTCGCGGAAACGCGAAAATAAAGGACAGAGAACGAGTGTGGGAGGGGGTGGGGGGAGATAGAAAAAAGTCGACGACGGTCGCGCGCGCGCAACTTTCTCCGGCGATCGTCCCACTGACCGCGATATCTGCGAGACGCCTCCTCCACCTTCTCTCTCTCTCTCTCTCCTCTCTTTCTCTCACTCCTCCCGCCACCACATCCGTCCTTTGTCCTGCTCGCCTCTTTTTTTCCATTCGCTGCCGCTTCCTCCAACGTGCAGCTTGACTTGCTTGTTTTCTCTCTTTCTCTCTTTCTCTAGCATGCGCCAGTGAGAAGTAACGGTATACTCGTAAACGCGAGAAGAGCCAACACTTTCTCCTCGCGGACGCTTCGTTCTCTCCTTTTCTTTTTTCTTTTTTTTTTCCTGCCGCCTTGGAATAAGATGCTGCCATTGTACTACTCGATGAGATAAGTGGGTCAAGAGCGCCACTGCTGACCTTGTTTCACTTTAGACTGATTTTGGGAGTCTCGAGATTCTAGTCTGCTGACTTGGCTATTAAAACGAAGCTTTCTTTTTTTTTCCTTTACTCATTATCTTTTTACGGAGCTTCGGTCCAGCAGATGCAAATTAAGTTCCCAGCTAGCTCTAGTCCAACCGATCAAAATACATCGAAGCAGGAGAGAATAGCTTGGAACGAAGCGATTGGGCGGAGACGCGCTTATTTGCCAAATATTTGCGCTCCGAGCCTCAAGGGAACGTCGCTGCCGCAACCCGATATTTAGATAGCAATTATCCACTTCTTCGAGCACACTATTCTTTCTCCCCAATACGCTTGTGCGACGACGTTAAAAATAAAGGAAAAAAAGGTCCAAACGTCGTCTAGCTATAATTACGTTCTTCTCCACCAACTCCAGGGATTTTGCTCAACTAGCTGCGCATCAGAACAAAAAAGTGCCGTAAGTTGGAACCGCGTGAAACTAGGCCGACAAGCTGCTGTTTACTGCCGAATAATAAGTTAAGATAAACAGCTGGAATATTTTTGCTGCATTTGGAGGGAAATCAATTAGAGGCGATTTGTAAGAAATAACTAATCGATCCGTTCGATCATTGATTATTTCCAACAGCCGGCGGATCAGTAGTTCACCTGCAGAAGGAAATGCATCCTCGACTTAGAGGCAAAGTGTGGTGTAATTAACATTCATCCATCGGCAAGTTACGCACGAGTCCCCGGCTCAATAGCGAGTAAGCGTTAGATCAGGGATTACAGGGGGTAATCGCGACGCGATAAATCGAAACGAAAAGCCAATTTATTGCAGCGACGCTTAATCCGCTATGGAGCATCTGTTCCCTCGCACGCACCTGCTCGTATACGCGCGCGCGCGCGCGAGTGATTTATTCCGCGCGGCCTGCCACTTCTTGCGCACACGCGTTTTCAAGTTTGTCATTTTCAGTTGGGTAGAGCGCCGCTACAACTCTTGACGCGCGAGAAAGATCTTCTTTATTTTGGACGAGGCGCGGAGCTGCTCGTAAAACGTCCGGGGGCCTGCGACTGTTAGCGCCAGAGTGACAAGTGCCTTTTCTCAGCTTTTTATCACCGCCTCTGCTCGGCTGTCCTACGATTTCGCTTCCTTCTTTCGTTTCATTTGTTTTCAGCTGGCGTACGCACCGAATTATGCCAGCGAACTTTTTTACGTTCCTCCCAAGAGCGAAGGAGGCAGCAGCGAGCGTCGTTTTCGTTCGCGCAATGCTCTGTTAAGTGGCACTTAACTTGACATTTAGCTACCGTTAACGAGCCTCTAAAGAAGCGGCCGCACGAAATACTGACGTGCGCAGTAACTGCCTACTGTCTTTAAAGTATCTTGAAAATCGCGATAATCGATCGATCCGCGACTTTAGCTTGACAAAAATGCAGAAAGCGCGGCGCAGCTGGCTCTCGTAAAAAATCCGGCGCGCGGGAGACCGGGGATTTTTACGCAAATGAGAATGCGCGTTTCTCCCTCTCGCGGCGTAATTAACCCACTTTGCAGGAAAAGCGCCACACGCGCAGAGGATTTTATCGATTTACCACCGAGAGAGGAGGATCCTGACACAACGCCTGCGCGCTTTCTTATTTTCCCCTCCTCCAGAAGCCCGAGTGTGGGAAGAATTATTCATCGTTGAAAATCCAAAAATCAATGAACATGCAGCCTCATCGTGACAGGGAAGTTTGACTAAATTTGCCCATAATGAGGGAGGAGAAACAACAACAGCAACATTGTTTCCAAAAACAGCCTTCAACCTGCCAAAACGGTAAGTTGTGCACGTCACCTACGGCGTCGTCGTCGTCGGTGGTTATGCTCGTAAAGAAGGGCAGCATTAGCCAGTGGCGCAGCAGTGCGCACCGGCACACACTCGCGCAGCCGCCGCGCGCCAGCCGAAGGAGTTACGAGCGCTTGGTGTTTAACGCGAACCACCGTTACGTCATTTAGCCCCGACAAAGTTTCTCAGCGCCTCTCGCGATCTCCTTGCGATTTCATATTTCGCTCCCATCAGAAAGCAAGAGAGAAAGAGCCAGAGAGAAGGAGAGAGACGTCGAGATAAGAGGCCCGATTATCCTGTCAACGTTTTTTCTCCCCCTTCGACTCCCCCTTCTCCCCTACCTTCTTACTTCATACGACTACTCTCGGTCCTCCTCTTCCTCCTTCTCTCCCCCCCTGCCCTCTTGTTGCAAGTCTCGCTGTGCCGCACACACACTCGCCGATTTAAACTAATGACCATTGACTGGCAATAAGAGAAACGAAAACCGCCAAAAACGACTACGATCGTCCCGCATTAAACATTCGTTCCGCCAATCTATCTTTGATTTATTCGGTAAACGCACGATCCGGTTATGATGCACCTCGAGCGCTCGTACTTTCCATCGTTACCCGAAAAAAAAATCTCGACTAAATTATACGTGAAAACGTAACTTTCGAATCTGATTGGTTAAAATTCAGAAAAGGCGCGAGCGACCCACATAGATACTCGTCTCTGTCCTGTAATTCATTTCCTCGGAGTGAAAGTAAATCGACTGCTCGGCTTACGCGGAGAGCTACGCCGGCGCACTACACGTGCCGAGAAATCAAATTTCACACACGAATGTAGCTTCCCCTCCTTCCTCCTTCGCCAAACTCCTGCATCATTTAGCGCGTACGCTTCAAATCAACTCTACCGCGGCGCAACTCAAACGTTATTAAACCTTATAAGCCCGTCTCGCGCATAAATATTTCGCTCAATAGTTCGATTCTCCATGCAACTCCGCTGAAATTCAAATAAATACACACATACACACACAACCCACCTGCGCTCGGCTATTAAAATTTACAAACGCGCGTCACGGGCTTTTAAGATATACACAAGACTTTCGCGATTCTCGAGACACATACACTCCAGGCGTGCATATAATGGTCCGCATAAATTTTCTCAGCGCGAAAACGTAGATTAGATCGGGGACTTTCTCCGTCGCGCGCGCGACAGATGACGCGCTGGCATAGTAAGAGGGGCAAGAGGAAAGGGAGAGAGAGAGAGAGCGGCTGTAAGACAGCCGACAAAGTCCCAAGCGTCATTTGGATGTACGCGCCGGGAAAGCCTGGCGCTGCTTTTCCTTCTCTCGCTATTAGAATGAGGCAGGATCATCGCGGCCTGCCGTCGCCCTTAATTCGAGCGAATAATTGCCGACATCGGTGTCAAGCATCGGCTGGCCGGCAATTAAGGAACCTCCGTACGCTACTTTCTCTCCCTGCCCCCTCCTCTCGCCACCGCCGACGTCTTCCTCATCTCTGCGCCGACTTGTGTCCCCGACTCTGTGTTCCAAGGAATAATTGAGCGGACATTCATTAGCATGTAATTACACGCGCTGCGATCTCTCTCCCTCTCGCGTGTCCTGGGCCCGGGGCAGATTAGATGCAAATACGCGTGTTGCCTGACGTATAAAACTGCCAAAGGGACCAGTCGCTGCATTGCCTTCCAACACGTATATATACGAGGAAAAAGGATAGTCTTGATGGATGCCCGAGAGTTTTTGTTTTTTCATTTCGCCGTCTTCCGAAAGTTCGCGCGCGATTAACGTACACGGCTAATATTGATATTAGATGGGAAAATCGGTCTGGCGAGGAACGTCGTCGAGAGCAGGCGGGGGCTCGATATGAATAATTGCATGTAAATTCAAATAATTGCGAATTACACGGATCATAACTCATGCGGTTCGAGTCATGTTACTTTGCCTGGCTTTCTAATCTCTCCCGAGGAAATTTTCAACGTTAAGATTGCCAGGGCTCTATCAGCGTCTTGAAAATTAATTTCAAACCGCACCGGCTCGGCGCGCCAAAAGCTCTCGCGTCAAAAATCTTTATCTCGCTTCGCTACGAAATCTCGACGAGTCGCCGAGACCTTACGTCCCAGCGTCGAGAGAAAAAGAAAAAAGTCAACGCTGCCAAAGAGGCCGCGCACTTTCTACCGTCGCGTACTCTCGGCTTTTCGTCACTCGCAAACAACCTTCCCCTGCCCCCCCCCCCGGTCGGCCCCCTTTCCTACGGAGCGCCTTAACAAAATCCAGCGAATCCCAGTGCCTCGAGCTAATGCGTGTTTGCTCGGCGAGATCTCTGCTGTTTACCGAGCTGCGAGAGTCAAGCCTGCCGAGACTCTCCCTTGGCTGTTTGATAAAGATCAACGACGATCGACGTCGTTAAGGCGCTGCAATTACAGGCGGATACGATGCTTTTTTGGGGCCAAGCTTTCCCCCGATTCTCCTGATTAGCTTTTTACTCGATGCGACGCCTGAGCCGATTACGGCTTGGATTTAATGGATGACTGATTTGGATACGTGTTTCGTTTCTATGCGTCACTGGCACATGCGCGTATGGCACGAAATCAGGATGAAGGGTGGGGATTAAGATCGCTTGATTCAATTTTTCCTCCTAACGAAAGAGGATCAACAAAAAATGGTTTAAAATGAAGCGTTGTTTGAGCGTCGGGGAGCACAAAAAACGAGCCCAAATGGATAGAAGATAAAAAAAGGGTTACGTGTGATTTGGCATGTAGTATAAGTCAGCGACGCGATTTGTTCCGTTCACACGTGTTGCGATAGGAGAGAAAAAAAAGAAGGCGCGGTTAAACGTCGAGAGAATGGTAATGACTAACCGTTTGTTCAGCGAAGTGATTATCATCGAAATATGTGCTTTCTTTTTTTCCCCTCTGGTTATACAGTTTCGGCCCCATGGCGAATACACAAATGATCCAAGAGATAAAATATTGCAAATTTCAATGAACCCTCGGCAACGAGCTTCTCTCCGACCCAGATATATCCTTTAGAGAGAGAAAAGATGAAAAAGCAGAAGCGTAGGTACATCGACAGATGACCCATGCCGAGCACAAAAACTCATTTCATGCAGAGTCTCAAAAACGAGAGATGAGCGTCTCTTCAAAGTCCAGCAGTGCTTCGCAGAGCTCGCGCTTAGGTGAAAGCTCGCAAGTCGAGGGGGGAGGGACAGAAGAGTAGTCGAGTAAAGAGTGACGGTGCAGCCGGTATAAAAGTTGAAATTCGCGCCTCAATCTCGTCTATATGCCCCCCACCACTCGGGGGGCTGCTGCTACTCCTCCTCCACTTTGAAAATTTTCCCCCGGACCATCTTGGCCTGGAGATTTTGCTTGCTGCTACGGCGTCGAGCATTTGAATATTTCAACGTGCCTCTTTGCCGGGCAGGGCCATCGGCCTCCAACTTGCCCCCTTGCCTCAGCCCCGGCTTAACTTTCTCTCTACATAATACAATGCAATTTCGCGCGTCTCTTTCGTCGCGTCGTCGTAGCAGCCCCGAACGGCCCGCTTGTTTCCGCCCGTCGGCAAAGCGGGACTGCATAATTTGGTTACTCGTGAGTTTTAGATTACACTTTTTTGCCTCTGACCCCCCTCGGCCTCTCGACCACTATCCACCCTCTTTTTTACCCGCTTCCCTTCTCTCGTTGTCTTTTGAATGGCGGTATTCGTGGCCAAGAGATTTTGACTTTGATCTCTTTTTTTTCGTCCACGAGAGTCGCTATGAAAATATTAAATATTTTTTAACTCTTGGAAAAGTGGTACTTTACGCTGTTCAAAGTGAAATGCGCGCTCTATGTTGGAAAAAAAAATTCAAGCTCTTTGTAATAATTAAAGATAAGCTTTTTATACTATTTTACTTTGAACGTAACAATGAAAGCGTAGACTGTGATATTTAACAAGTAAGAGAAACATTCCGCTTCCCGAGTTTACGCGCAAAAAAGGACATTTGCTAAGAAAAATTTAATAACCAACTTTCCGACTTGAATCAAAACGAGCCGCAACTCTAGACAACATCAAATTTCCCTCGTTGTAATAAACAGGAAAAAAATCATCTCATCTCTCATAAAAAGGAAAGAAAAAACGGTGGCACACACAAACACAGCCTAAGTTAAATTTTTCCAGCCAATTAGCACGCGCTTTCCCCCATTATAACCGTCATTAACTCGAGAGCTTCCTCGTGCTATCCCGGCAGAGCGTCAGCGAGTAGCAGCAACGAGCTCTCAAAAAGCGGTTCTTGCAAGCGCCATTAGTAAACGTCATTACGCAGACGAGTCCCCGCCGAATTTCGCAACTTTCGCCTAGACTAATTATTTCGCGGTGTCCCCGCTCTGCGCCACGTAATGCCCCCGACTAAACGAACTTCTCGCGCTTACGGTGTTTGGCCTACATAAGCAAGAATACAGTCCCGCTCGGATCTGATCCTAACGGCTTTTGAAGTTTTCCGAAGCTTTGAGAAGTGCGTTAGTGTAACTCGATGTGCGTCTGGCTTTCAAAACCGCGATGCTACGGTGCTTGGGTATATGACTTGTGAAAGACAGTCGAAGGGATCAATTTCCAGGCAAGTCAGAGCAATCGGCATGGAGGAGGTACCGTTGCGACCAAGGCGGCTAAGTTTTTGCATAATTCCGGCGAGATATGCCGCCAGAGCGGATGGATATGTATACGTATATTGTATTGCAGCGTCTGGAATGTGTTTCGAGGATTAGCCAGACGAATTTGTTATTATGATAGCCCTTTTCGTCGTCCCGTTCCCATGCGACTCGGCTGAACTCTCGAATGAATGGACGACTTTTATAGTTTTCCTATGCTTTCCTTAGTTTGGGATTTGAGCTATTGCGAGGATCCTGTGCTTGGATAAAAATCTTATCTTGGCCACTTTTTGCGAGTTTGTAAATATGTGTAATTGTATAGTTTATGCGCGGTATTGCTTTTGCAACAAAAACACTTAATGTACAATTAACTTTATGAGGAGAAACTCAACACTGACCATTAAAATTCAGCTTTCTAAACAATTTCAAATACAAAATGCCCACTAATTATAATTTTTTGTACATAAAAGATTAGGATTGAGGGGAAAAAATTGAATAGTTGTCGATGTTTTCACTAAAGACCATAATGAAAACAATTACTACCCAAACGACAAGATGTTATTAGACACAAAAACTAATATATTAAGCAAAGAATAGAAATCTCAAACATCTTTCATTTGAGAGCTCTCACTATAAAAAAGCTAGAAGCTGTAATATCTATCCAAACAATATACGAAAAACTATAAAAAGCACGAAAGCTTTGAGTCTGCAGTTCCATAAATTCCACATTTCGCGCTAGCGCTTCGTCAAAAGCTCGCGTCCAAGCTTTAAGTCTAGAAACTCAGCGTCCCTCTCACGTCAGCCTCTGCAACCCTTTTTAAAGAGAGGGAGGATGAGGTGAAAGAAGCAGCGTCAGTAGAGAACGAGAGAGAAAGAAAGAGATAGTAGAGTAGGAGCAGATGCCAACGTAGCAGCAGTGCTCCGTTTCGCACGTGCCGGTGCGCGCGCGTGTCACGTACTCTAGTCGCGGCTAGCGGCTTTTCTTTGTCGCGCCCGTCACCGAGAGCTTTTTATCGCAGGCGACGAGGAGAGCCGGCTGTTTCCGCGGACGTGCCTTACCTAGGGCTCACGCTTTTCTCGCCCTTCGGATGCGAGCCTGACGTCCGGCCTCCTCCCTTTCTCTCCTCGCAGCTTTCCTGACTGTCGCTCCCTAAGAATGAATGCGGAATTAAAACCGACCCCCCTTCCACAGGGTCTGCTTATGTGTGAAATATTCCTTCAGCTGGGAATTTCCGAAAAGGATATTTACGCGCAGCTTAAGGGGATGTATGCGAATGTTTTCAAAATTTTGAGATTTGGGGAAATAAATTTATCAATCTTTGGATTTGCAGCTTCTTGCTCAAGAAGATAGATTGCACGCTTTGCATAGACATTTGGAGAAATCGTAATTCCTGCATTCTGGCAGAACACGCTGAAATGGATAATTCCTGGGCAAGGGCCCCGAGTACGGTCTTACCGGAAACACGCCGCTCGTACATCCCGCGGCTAGCGGAAGCGATTCCTCAAAAATTGAACGAGCAACCGCGAAACATACGAGGGAGAGAGAGGGAGCGAGATTACGGTGGGGGTGGTGGTGGAAAGGGAAGGGAGAAGTAAAGGGAACGAGCTCATCGCTCATACGTGGCGTGCTCTGCAACCGCGGCGTGAGAAAGAATAGCGCAAGCGCGTTCTATTAGTCGAAAGGCAATTATCGGGGCCCGTGTCGGCCGATGTAGGCAACTCGCTGCAGCACTCTCTCGCGCCCCCGCGCGCTAGACCCATCGAGTTCGCACACGTTTGCCGCGGAAAAGTGTATCCTACGCGAAGATGAGCACGCGTGCAAGACCGAGAGAGAGAGAGAGAGAGAGAGAGAGAGAGAGAGAGAGAGAGAGAGAGAGGGGGGGAGAGGGAGAAGAGGCCGGTGTCTGTGTGTGTGTGTGTGTGTGTGTTAGCGGCGCCGAAATGAATATGCATGAATATCCGCGGCTTGTTACGCCGGGCCGTGCGGCCGAAGCGAGAAGGGCAGAAACGGAGAGAAGGGGGCAGGGAAGAGATGCTACGAAGATCGTCGATAATAAACAGCGATTCGGACACGATCGCGACTCGCCGATCGCCGGGCTAAGGAGGTCGAACAAGCTGGATATCGCGGCAGATCCCCCGGCCGCCCCCGCACTCACGCCGCCGCCGGCTGGAAAATGTTATCGGGGCCCGGGCTTATGGCTGGGCAGCAGCCCCGAGCGCGTGCGAGTAGCCGCCGGGGCAATGAGGGATTGATGAATTTAGTGGGTTAACGGGCCTCGCTCTCTCGCGCCAATGTCTTCGCTCCTCCTCCGTCTCTACTCTGCCATTTGGGACGAGGATGTTCGCTCGGGCCAGGGGAAAAATTTGATTTGCTACGGGAGGGAGGGAGAGAGCTGATGGATGGAGTCGTGAGCGGTTGACTGCTGACTCGATGAGCTTTTGACTTTTTAGCCTTGCGACGACGTTCACGTGACTGGGACAGCGATCGCTGCGTTTTTCACCGAGGGACAAATTATGCGAAAATTTTCGGTTTTAGACGTACACACGGCCTGTACGGAGATTGTAATTTGCCGGCCAATTAAAAGTCAACAGAGGCGCGTGCAAGGCTTTGGCCGAGGCGATTAAACTACGTGCAATTATCCCCATGGAGTTTATTTAAACATAATTGAAGCCTCGAAGCATCTCGCGACTGTTGCATTGGGCGGTGGGGGGGGGGCAGGGATGCCGATCGAGTAGTCGTGGAGAGCGCGAGACGGTCAGGCGGTATAGTCCAGGAGATTATCTATTCGATCGGCGCGCACGTTCGTACACAAAGCCGAAAAAAAAGTCTCGACACACAGAGGTTTGAATAAACATAAGGAAGCGCGCGGACGTTTGTGTGTATGAAAAACGGTAACTCCGACACGGGAAGAGCTGTAGCCAGAGAGGGAGAGGGTGAAAGAGGGGGAAGGGGAGGGCAGCTTTGAATCCAGTCGAAAGGTCAATCGCTAGAGTTAATTGCATCGAACATGCGATTTAGATGTGAGCTGGCTAGCGCGGGCCCGATTGCGCCGCCTCCTATATTGGAACACAATCAGAACATCCGTTACGGTGAGAGACAAGCGAGCGCCGCTGCGGCTGCGGCTCCAAGCTCTCTTTCTCCTCGAGGCTGCCCGCCGATCGTCGTATATAGCCCCGCCGCCGGCTGACCTCGGCCAGGGCCAGCTGCGCGCATCGTTGAATTAGCCATCGCGGCAGAGATGACTCTCTTACCCGGACCCACTCTCTCTCTCTCTCTCTCGCCTATACCTACACACGTCCCTCTTCCAATTTAAATCACCGCTGAGATAATGAGACTGACGCGCTAAATTGATTCGACGTCAAGCCGTGCGCGCGCGATCGGCTATTTAAATTTCAATTTTCAACACTCGGGCCAAGCTTGAGAGCTCACTCTCTTGCTCTCTTACCCACCAGCGAGAAGAGGTTCGATAAAATTTGCCGCTACACGCCAATGTTCGTGCCCCTTTTTCCGAAAATTACCATTTTCGGAAAAAGCCAAGAGCCTAATGCCCCGAGGAAAAAAGTATGCGCTACCGGCATAGCGAAGCGTGAAAAATCGGCCGCTTACATTCCGCAAGGCCTAAGATCCGTTTCCGCTTCGGACCGATTAATTCGCGGCTTTTACGACGAGGGCCACAACAGCGCTCTTGCGCCCGCAAAGCCACTATAACTCAAGCGCCTTGCCGCGTAAAAATCTTAACAAGCTCATCCGAGTTAAACGGAGCGCCGAGAGACAATATCCTCTTCTGCGGCGACTGCACGCATTGCAACCTTTCTCGTCTTTGTCTCCAACTCCCCTTGATGGCCCGCTCCTTTTTTCGGAGATCGCGCCCGATACTCCCGCGCCGGCGAACACGTGTATCATCCCGCTTTCTCCCTCCCTCCTTCTATCCTGCACTCGTGCGAGTGATGCGGGCCGCGTGCGGTCGTAAATTATAATGCAGACTGCGGTAAAGCTGAGAGAGCGACGGGTCGAAAGGTAAGAAAGGGAAGGGGCATCGTAGCGGTCTCGCCGCACACTCGCGCGCATCTTATTACGCTATAGAGCGTAGGAGTCTAGGAGACGCGCTCTCTCGCGTGCGAAAGCTCTCTCGCGCCACGTGATATACGCTCCTGGCCGAATTTTAATAGAAACAGCCCGGCGTTATTGCTCACCGCTTTGCGGATCCTCTAGTTGACGGGGAATAACGGATTTTTTTATCGTGCCTCTCAAACCTATTGGAAATTCTATTAAAAATTCCGGAATATCAAGGAATTTTTTCATTGTTCGAAAATCAACAATTATGAATCGATGGAGCCTGAAAAGGATCACTCGACCGCAGAAGCGTATACGTTATTGTAGGCGCGCGGTTAGTCCGATTGGCAAATGAACAATCGGCCCACGCACAGCAAATAAACGATGGGCGTCCGGCCCACAGAGATAAACTACAATCGCCAATCATGGCCCTCCGGCAAATTAACAATTGACGATCAATCGAGCGGGCGAATCAATCGAGGTACAGATGTACCGTTCTTGCGGCTTTGCGCCTGTATACCTGCAGGCTTATTTTTGAGGGGATTTTAAGGGACTCGTTATAAACCAAGATCTGGCTAGTGATGCAGTGGAGAGGTCAGTCCGAGCACGATTGGCAGTTTGACCGAAAGAATTCGTTATGTGGAATAGCATGACATCAGCACCTTTTATATTTGCAAGCCATGGACTTTTTTCTCTTCGTCAACAGGTCGACCTACATAATCTCCGGTCTCTCAAAGCGGAATGAGCCAGAGAACGCGACTAGGATAATATGGAGATCGAAAAACTGATAAATAGACGAAAGATAAATGTTTGTTAGAAGCCTTCTCTGGCTTTCTATAAATTATTGTTCTTCGATTTGTAATCGAGCCAGGGGGAAATGGAATCGCTTCTCGATTGAAAAAAATATTTTTTCTCGCTTAAAACTCCTCCTGTTGCTCTCTTTGCGTATTATCCACGAGGTTAAAATTCTCTTTTTAACGGCAAGGTTCTAACGAGAGTTTTTGTGTATTTCAGAAAATGAAGGGAGAAAAAAACGGACCTTCCTTTCTCTTTTAAGCAGCACAACATTGAGTAATTTTTTTCTTAAACAGTTTACTTTACAAAGTCAGACGGGGAGTTTGACTAAAGTAAGAAAAACCTGATAATTGCGAGAAGAAAAAACGGAAAGAAAAATGTAAAAGCAAAGAATAAAGCCCATGAAACAGCAGCTAAATGTCCGTTCCAGTTAGGCGTTGGAGGAACGGTAGTGTGAGAGAGAAAGGTAATTACGATGACGTCATTTAAGAGGGGGGAGACGACGAAAGCTTGTAGCCGAAAATGTGGTGCGCGTGGAATATCATATTCGTGCTCCCGCGCCAAGAAGGTTAATGACGCTGTAAAAGGAGATACCTCGACGGCCTGGTCCTCCTCTCTTCAAGCTCCCGATGGCGTCGTCGTCGTCGTCATCGTCGTTTGCTGGGACATCCTCGCCTCAGATTGGACTCACGGCTTTTTGTGCGCTTGAGATTTAATGATGGGATTTTATGCGCGTAATATCGTGGAAATTGAACTGAATCATTACGAGGGTGGATGGGGGCCAGCCGAGGGGTACTGGCTGGATAATGTCGGTAAACGCCGGCAATAAGGAATTTGAGATATGTGACGAGGACGATGCTTGTAAAAAGCCTTGTAAAAATATAGCAATGGCTCCTTTGTCGGAATTTCTTTCTAATGATTACAACGAGCGGGATGAGAAAAAAACAACATTTGCTCTCGAGCGCCGATTTGACAAAAAGCGAGACAATAACGAATTACTTGGCAAAGTATTGTGACTTTTTTGCTCTTACTTCCCTTATATCATCAAGCACGAGTGTGTTCGTCCATCTGTTGATGATTTTCCTATCGTGCGAACCGACGACCAAGGCAAAAAATTGTAACGAGTAAAAAATGTTAAACCATCAATGCTCTGACGCGCTAATACTCAAACAATTGGGTTTTTACGTTACGGGCTTAGGTATTAGATTATTCCAAAGGCAACTCTTTAATTTTCGTTTGTACGTCTTTGGAGACGTAGGCAAAAAAGTGAGAGAGACTTTACTAGAGCTCTAGGTGCTTCCGCGATTGGTGTAACGTGAACGGTAATCGAAGCTAATGAAAACGTCGACATGTTAACCATAAGGTCGCTCCGGAAGCCAAGTATGAATTCTCTTGAGGATACGTCTGCTTTTATTTATTTTGTCATAAAAAAGAATATTTCCTCCCTGCCTACTTTAACATGAACGACTGTAGAAGTCAGATTTACATTCCTAAAAATGTGTTTAAGTGACTTATTAATAACAAAACTGAAATAGCGGATCGAGGCTCGAGCTTCAATCAAAGTCCATCATTGTGAAATGCCAGTATTCAGTGCTGAGTGGGACACGCGATGCTCTAATTTATTTCACCGTCATTTCTTATTTCGCCAGCAGGAGTATAACAAGAATATATACAGCAAGCCAAAGAAAATTAATAAACGAGCAGGGCAGGAGAGGGGCCGGGCGGATATATACAGCTTTCGTTTAACAATAACTCACGCGAGAATTTATCTTGCGCGTGCCCGCTTAGTCCGTGTAGAATCGGCTACCGTGCGCTTCAGACAGTCACGTTCTACGATGAGGTGCTGCGCACCCCTCTCCTCTCTGTCTCTCTCACTCTAACAGCTTGCGATAAAGCTGGATAGGAAGATAGAGGGGTTCGAACAGAGATGGAAAAGGAGCGAGAAAGAGCTACTCGGGAAAAGAGAGAGAGAGAGAGAGAGAGAGAGAGAGAGAGAGAGAGAGATTCACATCGAGAGAGAGGCTGAAAACCCGCGTTCAATCTCCGCTGGCGCCCCCGATGACTCTTGACTTTGGCAGCTCGGCTGGACCGCATAAAGCTCGAGCTTTTTTTTCTCTTTCCCTCTCTATTCGGCCAGTACCCTCTCTTTTCCAGCGTAAAAATGGAAAATGCGGCGAAACAAAGCTATCAAAATGATCGAACCAAACCGAACTGGACCTGTTTCGTCCTTTCTTTTTCCGTACTTTTGCCTAGCGTGTGTCTATATCACTCACGGCTCCATTTCATTCCTCCGCGCTTTTTCCCTCTTCGATACCTTTTCCCGGATAATTTTGAAAACATCGTCGCGAGAGGTGCACTTGATTGGCGTTTGAAAGGAGCGATGCCGTTATTGAGCCCGTTTTGATACCCCATTGACGCTTCTAAGCCTACCCAAAAAAGAGGTGGAGAAGGATAAAAAGAGCGAGCTGTCACAGCGCGGTCATTAGAGCGACGGAGTGCATTGAGAGAGAGAGAGAGAGAGAGAGAGAGAGAGAGAGAAAGAGAGAAAGAGAAAGAGAGCTGGCTACGAAAATTATCGGCAGGCCAAAGAAAAGTGGGATCGAAGCTGAGCGCAGAGCCGAGGAAAGGCATCCATCAACGATTTGCATGCGTATCAGTCTATATTCTCGGGGCCGCGAGTAGTCCGCGCACGGGGATTGCGTTGTAACGAGCGACGCGCGTACTTACGGCGTTAAAGTACAGGCGCGAGAGAGAGAGAGAGAGAGAGAGAGAGAGAGAGAGAGAGAGAGAGCGTATATCTGTTCTGCTCTTTTGAAATTTGCATCGGTAAAATGTGGGTCAGTGTTTCCTTTTTCGTTTACAGTCTCAACCTTTCCGCCGCCTCCCCCTTTCAGCGCTAAAGTTAATGCGCAAACCGTTGCGCCGCAACTTTGAAAATATTGGATTCTTCGGGGCATGGGGGAAGAAAAGAACTCGACGAGTTAAAGAGAAAGAGAGCCAAAGCTTGTTTGCATAATTACTACTGGGATTTAAGCGCAAGTAAAATCCCGGCTAGCTTTCTGTTTTTCTCATTATAATTATCATTATTATCATTTTTATTATTACGTTTTTTCTCTTCTTTCTGTATTCATGCCTTGCAGTTTGATTTCCCGCGAAAAATAATTAATAAGACGAAGACTTTTAATTTTCACTTTGGCTTGAAAAAATTGTTTAATTAAAAAACTCCTATAGAGCTGTTTAATTATACGTTTATATTATTCAGCCTGCCTTACTTTCTCTCTCCTCCTCCTTCTCCCCCTCCTTACCTCCGATCTTTATGCGGACTTAATTGACTAATAAGACATTGAATAGCGGAATTACATTCCAGCAAGATAATCTCGCGAATGAATCGGCCTGCGTCAAGACAATCATTCAACTATATATACCAATAGGCTCAATAAATACGAGCCTGATCACGGAAAAATCTCCGAGCTACAAGAGCTTATAGTTTCGCAAGGAATAAAAGCTTGCCGATCCCATTTGCACGCTCCAAATGAAAATTCCTGGAAAGCCCCTTACCCGTGGGGCAGGTTGCAAAGCTCGCGGCGTAGATCGTCCAGACGAGCGTGAGCTACTCCTCAAAGGGACAGGCTATTTGCGTATGGATCTTTCCAAAAAAAAATTGGGGAGGTGGGGAGGAGGAATTTTCGAGTCGGAATACGATCGTGGCTAATTGCGCTGGCATGCGAGGGATTACTGTAATTTCGCTTGCATTCGGGCAATCTCTTTAATTTTGTGTACTTACGCGAGTAATTAGGTTAAAATTCATAACTATCCGTATGTTCAAACTCACTGCGTTTGTAGTCGATAATAAATGGCTGTGTGGTAGAGGCTTACCTGGAACACAAGAGAAGAAAGACAATGTTAATTGCAGCTGTAATGTACTCACTTACGATATTGTTATTATGAACAATTAAAATTAATCCTAAATAATAATCGAAACAAATAAAAAATATCAGCTCGACAACCAAGCTGATAACTCCCATATGCAGATTCGAGGGAACGTACGAATTTCCATATTTCGCGTCAATCTTGGGTAAAAATCGCTCGAGAGTTTCTATCACTATGCCGGCGTCATATTTTTTCGTCGCAGCAGTTGTCGCTGTCGCCGTGGGGCAGGCGAGCACAATCGGGCGCGCAAGGTATCGCTCGTAACGGGACGCGCAGCTGCTGTCGGGCGCGAAAGCGCGTTTCCGGTTTTACGAGCGCAGGTGTGAAAAGCCAGAGGACATCATCTACATGCGGGGTTGCGATGGCAGGGGGAGAAAAGCTGTTTTCACCCAGGCTTTCCGTTCGCGAGCGCACGCGAACTTGTTTGACGGTTATGGAATAATTATGCGAACGTCGCGCGGCGGAGCTCGTTGTTTTTCTCTCCGGCAAGTCAAACAATTTTTATCGCTCCGCTGTTGGCGCGCTGCAAACAAAAGAATCCTCAGTTTTGAAAGAGTAGCGCTGAATTAGCAGGGGCCCTCCCCGAGTCTCGAAGAAACGGAGCGACTTTAGAACGGGTGAAAACACGCACGCACACGCGTAGTCGTCGGCGGTAAATTACACGGCTACGAGATCTAATAAACTGCACGCTCGGACTCGTCCTAGCACTGAATTTCAACTTCAAAGCTCGTAATGACGTGTAATGCAAATTGGAGACCGCTCGGCCGAGGCCGCGTTCAGACCTTCAAAGAGGCGCTCGTGAGGCTAATTGAAAACTGCAACTCGTACGAACAAAGGGCCCGAGAGCCTCGTCGACTTATTCTTCCTGGCTCTTCCTCTCTGTCCTTTATAAACGCGCTACCGAAATATTCTCCTCGGATAAGTGTCTTTTCAACTTTTTTTATTCCTTCACCAACTCGCGCGCTTCGCGTTTTATGAGCTATTTATGGTTTTTTTAGGTGGAACGAGGTGGAGTTGGCTGCCCTTGGCGTAATGCAAGTTTATGTTGGGACTCTGGCATTCTGATCGCTTATTTTACGGCTGCGAAGCAACGAGCGCTGGGATGTATTACGGCGAGAAACGTATCCGGTTTGTAATTACGAAAATTATTGGATATGGAATACGTGGAATATTTAACAAAAATTTTTGAATAATCTTGCTTTATTGAATATTGTAAAATGTAATGTTGAGAAAAAGCTGGATAGGGAATGTTACTGTTATTTGGATGTATGATTTATCACTTCTTTACGCCTAGCAAAAAGCATTATAACTGCGTCAATGTTCGTAAACTTCACGGAAGCTCTGGTGGCATGCTTTTTCCATGCATACCACTGGTAGCAGGAGTATCCCAATTTCCGTCGTGCCTCTCGCACTTCTCTCTGCAATATTAATAATACCGACGTTGGCGAGTCCAATTTTCCAAAGTAGCTGCGGACGCAATATGAACGTCGAAAAACTCGCGAGAGAAAGAGAGATGGCTCGACGCAAAAAGAAGACAAAGGGCGACCGAGCGAGAGGCGCGCAACTTTTTTGCATAATGTGCGATTGCGGGAGGGGAGAGGCGAGGGAGAAGACGCTTTTTGCCTCGATAAACATTTGTTCGGCCTCGCGATGTGTATAACGGCTCGGCCCGTCTATCTCTCTCTCTCTCTCTTTTTCGCTTAGCGGCTCTCCTGCCTTGCGTATTTGCGGTTTGGAGTGGACGCGGCTGTACGCATAACGCGCAGGGGGAAATTTTGGGCTTGTTGCCGCGCTGATGAATTTTTTTTCAGCCGAGCATTTGGAAAAAACGCAGCGACGGGAAAAAAGTTTGAAACTCAATTTGTATCCATATCCGGAGTTCCCAGTTTTATTTATCCTCTATTGCGTAACCTGCTAATTTTGTAGCGTCTATATCTATGTTCCAAAATAAAAAGGCTTCGAGCAAGTTTTATGAAAAATTATATAATTATTTCATAACAGCCGCTGCCCGATAAAAATAAAACCCAACAATTTGTCAATGCCACAACTATCTCAAGGCTATAGCTAAAGCCACATATCCGGATATATGAAATTGAAATTTCCCCAATAGCTCTATCGAGCCCAATTTCCTCTTCAACTCTCGCGATCGATAATCAAGCCAAGGCTCTTACTGGCTACAGCCAGAAGTGCGTAGACCCCCTTGATGCCACGAGACTGGGCGAGAAAGACTCCCTCTCTCTAAAACAACAGTCCACCGCACGTCGGGAGGGATGGCAAAAAAAAAGGAGTGCGGGGGATAGGTCGGCTACGAAGTGCGCGTCAGTCAGCTCGTAATTAAATTTCGCACGGGGAAAGCGAAAGGCCGGTCGTTTGGTTCAACGCGTTTCAGACTCGGCTCGTTAAGCGAGCAGCAGCCAAGGGCTAGAGAAGGGCGGGCCGCATGGGGGGACGCGAACTTCGCCGGCGGTGTAAGCCTAATGGAACAGAACGGCCGACCCAAATTGACAGGCCGCCAGCTCTTTCGGCAGCACTCCATACGGCCTCCTCCCCCTTTCAGACGCGCGTGGCTGCCGGCGTTTGTTAAAGTTTCGGCGCGCGCTCTCTCTCTTCTCGCTAAGTGTGGATAAGTACGAGTGCGAGCCAGCGCTTCTCTCGACGGGCCAGCTCGAGTAAATAAGTGAGAACGGCTGCGAGAGCGAGAAGCGCTAAGTGACGGGAGAGGCTCGCGTAAGCTCTTCGATTCCTATACACGGCATGCTCATGGCGAAAAAGTCGGCTAATGAAGTTTTACAGGTGCGCAGAGGTTGAGGTGACTTTCAAAGAAACAGGATTGTTCGGCAAAGGCAATTTTTTTTCCAAATGCGCCAAACGAGAGGCGTAGGTTAATAAGAATATTAATAGGTGGAATTCCAGGAGAGAACTTAATAGTTGGGTTAGTGTATTTTTTCTTAATTTACGACGTTGTAAGGTATAATGTTGGGAAAGAGTGGATGGTCGTTTCCATAAACGTAAGTCGTTTGAAAGAAAAGAGAAAGAAAAAGGTACGGCACAAAGTCATGTAAGATGCAAGATGATTCTATACTTCGAAATTTACTTAGTAACCAAGCCGCTTGTTCCCCGCATTTTTGCAGGCTCAGTAGGTTAATCACGTCCATTATATACCCAAGGGCTATATCTAGTCGCTCGTTCCAGCGCCGCTGTAGCTTCGATATTGAAATTAATCAGCCGATCGACTGCCCCTTCCACCCCGACGACTTAACAAATCACGCGAGCTTCCGCGACGTGGCTCTTCAACGCGATTACACTATATACAGCAACGACGAGAGAGAGTCCGTTATAGCTGGCTAAATAAATTTCGTTGCGGCGTCAATCGCGAAATAAACTTTGCACGATTGAGTCATCCCGGGTGTGCATAATGCCCCTCCGTGATATAATCTCCGGCATGGCTCGATAACTTATGAAACGAGTTCGGGATATTTTGTCCCTCGCGGCACGACACAATATCGTTATGTAAGCCGACAAAAATGACAACGTACACGCCCGCTGGCTAAAAAATCCCTTTCGCTTTTTTTTTCTTCCAAATTCGCCGGTGAAAGAAAACATTTTTGGGAATCATTGCGAAACGCACGCACACACTCTAGGCCAATCTAGATGAGCGCCTCGGCAGCGAGAATGTAACCCCAACCCATCGGTAAAAAAAAAATAAATATAAATAGCACATGTAGCACATCACGTAACCACGGAAAAAACGGGAAAAATAAGGCAGCCGATAATGTCGCAAGCACGGGGAGAAAAGTAAGCTGGCTTCGTCGGAGGAGCTTACCCCTCGACGAGATTCCAGCTCCAAGAGTCGCTCGCTTGCGCTTTGTCTTTCCTGCGGAGAGCGGCATGACGCAACGCTCTTTGCACGGAACGACGTGGGAACGCGCGAGAGCTCGCGATCGCGCTTCTGAGCTGGAGCGAGAGAGAGCAAGAGAGTGAGAGAGAGAGAGAGAGAGAGAGAGAGAGAGAGAGAGAGAGAGAGCAAGGTGTGCTGCACGTGTACGGCCGGATTCGTTCAAGCGAGCGTTGCTCTCACTTTTCTCCTACGTGCGGATTCCCTCTTTCGCGCACTGCTTATTTTCGAATTTTAAATCGCAAAAAAGGAGCAACGACGTTTATTACAACGCGGAGTAGAGTGAAAAGGAGAAAAAAGGCAAGCAGGCGAGTCGAATCAGCGGGGGATGGATTGAAAAAGGCGCTTGATATCGGCAGTGTAACAAAGCGCGAGCTAGAAAGGGAGAATAGCTGGAGAGCTGGGATATCGCGTGCCCTTTCGTAGACGCCCAGGCGAGAGTGCCGACGTGCTTACGAGTCGTTCGCGGGAGAAAGGCGGCTGCTCTGGGGCCGCGTCGTATGGTAGAAAAGTAGCGAAAAACGTTAAAAGCCCGCTGGGTGCAGCTCTCCGTGGCCTCGGGATCCATGGACTTGCCCCGACTGCTGATTGGTACGTGCTGCTGGTTTGTTTTAAATTTTACTGATTGCTTTCAATGGATGCTCAGGGCTAATGTATTATTGTTATTCTTCTTGGAATATTGCCAAGCGGATGATTAGATAATGGGCCAAAGTGTTGTTGGGGGAGACGCGGCGAAGGTGCGATAACTGATTGATGCGAAATAAAAATATTGAAATTGGAATGTATACGTTTCGTCGGGCGAATGTATTATTTTGTTTTATAGCGTTTCCAGTCGACGCTTGGGAAAACGTACAGGCGAGTTTCGACGGCTTCCTACGCTCCCGACGATGGGGAATTGAAAAATCGATGCGGAATATTTTCAAAGAAGCTTAAAATTCAGTGACCCAGATCTTGGATTGCGAAACATAAATTCCGCGTGAAAATAGAATAAGCGTAAATTTTTGAAAAATACGTCGAGCGTAACAATGTTTAACCGGTTTTATTACAGTTAGTAATTGCTCAATTTCCCGGGAAATTGACTACTGTTTTACTTTTTCAAACGAAGATTAATCGTCAGGAAAAAAATCTACGCTCGTTTATTCTTTTAATAAAAATAGCCCCTGGTCATTACGAAATTACAATTCTTGTTCACTATAATTAAAAGCTATATTTTTAACGCTTAGATTAATCTGGAATTCATGACCTTTCTAAATTCAACCCTTGCAATATTAAAAAATAAACACACAAACAGTTTCATAAAAAAAAAAGTTTTCTAATGAAAAAGAAACAACAAAGTACAACAGTGTATGATCGACGTAAAAAAGCAGACATGCGCGCAACTGTTACAAAGTGCCCCGCATAAAATCAAACAGGTATCCAATGAGCCCTCGACAGTGAGGGGAAGCATATTTGGAGCGTTATCAGGGCGAAGAGAGGCTAAAGGGTAGGAGGAGGAAGAGGGTGAGCGGCCTTCGGCGAAATAAGGTCGTGCTCGTCGGAGCTTGAGGAGCTCGCTTTTCCACGGCAGAAATGAAAATGATGAAGCGCGTCTTGATGCGGCACGAGTAGGGAGCTGGAGGCCGAGTGCTACGCATCGTTTCAGATAACGCCCTTGAGCTTGTAGGAGAGGGAAAACAGGAGAACTGCCTCCCCCGAGGACGACGCGTGGCCTATTTCAAAACTTGCTATTTTGCTTAATTAGATCCGGAACGACGTGAGCACCACTTTGTACTTGGAGTATTTAATGTTCAAGACGTTATTCTTACATTTGATTCTGTAGAGACGTGTTTTTCTGGAAAAAGTAAATTTGGATTTTGAAGAATTTAATTTAACTAGACGAGTTTGATTCTTCGTTGGAAAATAAATTTCAATGTGGCACAGAGAAAGTGCATTGGCTGGTTCGAAAAATTGGATCGTAGAAAAGAAAAAATACGAAGGGCGAGAGAAAGTTAAGAGGTAGAGTGGGAAACGTAAGCAAAAAAAGGAAAACAAATGGAAACAAAAAATACAGTGAAGAAGTGAGATAGAAAGGGAGAGGTAATCCGTGATCGAAATTGATCATCGAACAGATGGTTGATCGAGAAGTGCCGTGACTCGACAGCTTGCCCCGTGCGCTTTGAGATGCCGACCGAGAGCAGAGTGCAACAAGGATGCGGAGTCACATGGAAAAAGATACGTCGCGTTAATGGATTTCAAGCTCTCTGTGTGGCTATGTGTTTGATTAATTCAAGAAGATAAAAAAAATTATTGCTTTTTTTTAATAAACGTTCAAGTAACTAACAAACTGTGTGAGCTACAATAGTACCTGTTGGCTGAAAATCAATTTGCTTGAATTGGCTTTATTTGAAAAAATTCGATTGGTAAGAGGTGGAATATTTTGAATAATCGTTTAGTGTATTCAATTATCGACGATGAAGAGGACCGAAAAGATGATCAATAATAAATATGAAAATTTATTCAAACAATCGATAGTAGACCAAGGCCCCGATATTGACTTATGAATATTCGATCACAAACAAATTTAACTTATTCATTTTGGTATTTGAATAACCTCAAAATATTATCCGAATAATGATTTTATTTGTAAGCGCACCAATCGCTGGATACGATGCACGTGATACACTCGACTGATAAGCCATTTTACCAGGTTGCAATTTGCTTTCATTTTTAAGCACATCGATAAAGATTTGAAAATTTAATGTTAACGAATGGAAAATTATGTAAACAAGAGCAGTTAACGCGAAACAAGGGCAGAATCATAAATATTAATTATTTTTCAAATCTCGCCGCGCGTTTAACGCCTAAAGTAGAACGCGCCCATAGCGCGTTAGGCCTGTCAGGTTCGTTAATTAAAAAAAAGGCAATCTTATGAAAATACAAAAGAGCCTCGCTAAAATAATCATTAGCGCGAAAGCGCAGGCGCGACCCGCGCGCTCTACGTACACAACTGACCCCCCTTCGCCGAGACGACGTCTGGGATAATGGGCCAAGCGTTGAAAAATTTAATATCACCGATGGCCCCGTTGATAGGCCCCCCCACCTCCTTTGTCCGCTCATCCATTTCCTTAGAATAGAATGACTCGCAGGCGACGCTGCCAACAACGGGAACAGTGAGTTTCGCGTTCTACGCCGTGGTTCCGCTCGCGTCAACCGTCGGAATAAACGTTTCGAAGAATCGGCCTATCGTTGGCTCGTTGCTGCGTTGTAAAAGCCGTCGATATGGAGCCGAGATTCGTTTGTTATTGCTGCAGGCAAAGGGAATGTTTGCCCACGAGGCGGTAATAATAACCGAGAGCAGTTAGCGCCGCGCGTCGATCGTTCGCTTCGAGCCTGCCCGCATAGTCACTGTCTGTAATTAGCGAGTGACCGGAAAGAAGCGGGGGCGGCTTGTGAAAACTGTTTCGTTCCGTCACGGAGGGGAAAAAAAGCAACCTCTAGTTTACAAACGCGTTTCCACGCGCGGCCGAGCTCATCGCAACGCTCGATATGCACGTGCCAAAGAGAGAGAGAGACTTTCCAAAAATCAATTCGTGCGCTCGTTTCCCAAATTAACGCCGCGCGAATTTCGAGCAGGAGGGGGGGGGGTATACACGATATATCGGCGCGAGAGCAAGGCAATAATTAAATAATCGCCCGGGTCGAGTCTACCCCCCGTCCGTTCGGCTTTCGGCCCTTTTCCTCGACATCGAGAAAATGAGGCAGCGATCAATCAAAACGAAAAAGCGCGTCAGACGTTGTGGCCCGTTGTGTAATCGCCGTGTAATTTTGTGCCTTAACGGCGTTTCGCGTCCCGTTCGCCGTCACAATTAATTAACAATAACGGCACGTATCAAGCGCTCAGACAGGCGCGTCCGGCTGGCCGCGGAAAAACGCACTTCTATCTCAATTTTCGACGCGTCGAAAAACTCGCGGTAAGGTGAGATGAGAGCTGGGGGAGAGGAGGCAGCGGAGAGAACTGGTCGAGCGCGATGCGGGCGATTCGCGCGCGGGCGTTATTCCGCCGTTACATGTACTCGGCGCGCTTTTCCGGCAGTCCAGCGCAGAGGGTACATTCGCGCCGGGCGACGTTCGCGCGACTCGCTCTCTGTCTTCGCTCGACGCCTCGTGCCGTGGATTTAACGGACGCGTCCTCGTTGCTCCGCTGTTGTTGTGACCGCTGATGGACGCGACGGAAAAATTGCCGCTGGATATCTGCGAGTCCGAGCGGGCGCACAGCACGCGTCGCTGAGCCGCGTCTCGGCTCAAATTTACGTCATTCATGTTGTGTGTTTTATTTAATTCTTAATACTTGTTAACGGATCTTTTAACTGTGCGCCCGCGTGGATGGATTTACATTGAATTATGATGCCATTTCTCGCTGATTGGCTTATTAAAGTCTCAAGATCGATAAGGGAAATGTTTGCAATACGGAACAGTGAACGTAAAATAGTTATTATTTCACCAATAAAAAATATTATTGATGAAATGTACATTTTTTAATAGTTTTATTTCACTTTTGTTTTTATTGAAAATTTTTTCTTCTCCTTTTACTACTCTCCCATTCCCATTAGAATTAATAATGCATTAAAAATATTTATTGTTTTTCCCATTATATTCGATACTTATGTAAACAAAATAATCGACGAATTGGCAAATATAAAAATGAAATATATATTTATATCCCCATCTCTAAACGTATATACATATATCTATTTGATTTTGCATTTTGTGACATAAAGCCAGAAGTACGTAACCGGCTAATTTGCATTGATATTACATAAGTGCCCGCAACGTGAATGCAAGTACGACGATTTCGATTAATTTAGCGCGTATCAGCCGCTAAAGTGGCTAAATTTATCGATCAGCCAGATTACGGCGTTGATTTACGATTAATGACCTTCCAGTCCAGTTCTAGAAGCTATCTCTCCCGTTTCTACGTAAACTTTCGGTCTTTAGCTATTAAACGTCATTTAATAAGTCAAGAGCTAAAAGAAGACTCAATAAACTTGTTTCTCCAGGAAAATCCATGGGCAAAAAAAATGTTCTACTTCTAAAAGAAACTCGTAACTTTAACGAATATAAATGTAATTGGATTATTTGAAAAATTGTTTTTTAAGCACACGCAGTAGAGATTAGGTTTACACGATTAGAAGCGATACTATTCCACGATAAAAAAGAAAAACAAATATCCAGGTAAAATTTCCTCTCGAGCTCGCATTAGATCCAAGACCAGGGGAAAAAGAGAAGGAAAGAGGGGGGGAAGACATCAGTCTTACAGCTACTTATCCCCGAGCATACATTCAGAGCGTTGCCAACAAAACGACATCGACATGTAAATCAGGCCAGGAAATAAGCGATTTCGGTTTCTAAACGAGCCTCCAAGGAGCGTCGAGGCTTCTGCGTCAAGCCAGCAGCAAGCAGCTCTCGGCGAACAAATTAGCACTCGCGCACTAGCGCACGGCTTAAGCGACGAGGTGAAAGAAGGGGAGGAGAGCGAGAGGGGGAGAAAGAAAAAAGAGAGCCAAGGTCAAGGCAGGCTTATCGGTCTCCCGAGCAACAGCAGCCTCCTTGCCGGACGGCAAAAACGAAAGTTGCCGAGCGACTTAATTAGTCGTCGTCGTAGTCGTCGACAACAACCGCATCGGCTCTCTCGCGCATGAATAATTGGGCGTACGACGCGTCGAAAGTTCCGCTCTTAGTCCAGGGCGCAGGGGGAGGGGGGCATATACTCGATCATTATACAGGCGAGCATCGACGCTCGATCGCTGACCCTATACCTCCGCGGGGGCTTTTGTTTTTTTTTATTCTTCCTTTGGCTGCGCGGTGAAAGTCGTCGACCTGCTTTTAGAGCGATCGATCGAGAGAGAAGCGAGCCCTTGCGAAAATTATTCGGATGACTTTGCAACAGGCATTATTTTTCAAGATTAGGTGGATCGTTATGTTTTTTTAGAAATTTTTTGGATTACCGAGCTTGGATTATGCAAGGATTGCGTGACGCTTGAAGATGATGTTGCGAGTGTGTGTGTGTGTAGCCGTTTGTAAATTACTCAAGCTTATTCGGACGTTTGGTGAAATAGTGTCCGTTGAGTCTGAAAAGTTTAAAAGACTAGAAACTGCAGTTTTTCGACGTTTTATTGCTCGTGGAGTTATGTAGTTGCGCGCCTTTTACGGGCTCGTGGCTTTTGCGTGAGCGAGTCTGGGGGGGGGGGGCTTATATATACTCTGGGGCCGAATGGTCGATAAAAAGAAAAGAGTCGAGTGAAATATTTATAAAATAAAGGCGAACGATCGTTTTGCCTGCAAAATGATTGTTATGCATTTAGCCTGCGTAAATTGTCCCACGATCGTTGATAAATATTTATTATCGGTACAATTTGTGAAGACCCTGTAAAAATGAAATTTTTCAATATTGTAGAATATAATAACTATAAGCCGCTGTTGTAAAGAGTAAAATTTCTCAAAAGCTTTTCGAAAGCTTTGGAAATTGGAAACTCGCTCGTCTGGATTTCGAAATAAACCGAAGGTATAGATAAAAGACAAAAAGGCCTCGCATATACATCATAAAACGGAGAAAAAGGATTAGCACCTAAATCAGGTTAGAGCGAGTGTAGGTCAGGCGAAACCACAAGTCCAGAGAGCGAGGAAAGAAAGGAGAAAGAAAGAGAGAGAGAAGGCAGGCGAGTCTGTAGACTCTTATCGCGGCGAGGCCATTAATCAAGCGGCTTGCTCGGGCGAATTCAACGTTCCGTTTCGATCGAGCCCGTGCGGAGGCGGAAAGAAGTCCGTCGTCTGCCTTGGCAAAAGCTTATTTTTCGTTTTTATTCATCGCCGATAACACGCGAGCCTCGGACCTTGCAGCCAGCAGCAACAGCCATGCGCGAGCAACGAAAAATCTCTCGCGCTTTCTAGTCCCTGCCTAGGCGCAGGAGAAAGTGCCGATATCGCCCGCTACGGTTTCACTCCGCTTTTCCCTCGGCTACATTTTTACGCGGCCTTTGCAGCAGCAGTGCAGCTGTTTCGTATAGAGGCGCGTTTGATCCCCAAGCTCCTTTAGTTCGCGACGACGATTCGCCAGCTCGTCGATTTATCCAGAGGGAAAAGCCCGGAGAGTCTTGTATCCACATATATAACATCGGCAATAGTCTCTCTCTGCCTCTCGCGAACTTAAGTATAAAGAACGACGCGGAAGCGGCCGCTATACACGAAATCGAGCGAGCAGCAGCAGCAGCAGCTGCAGCTTCCTCCCGTCCGACATATAGCTTTAAAACGCCAAGCATCTCTCGCAAGGATATACCCCCCGTTCTTCCTCGTTTGCCCTCGCGGTCCCCCGGCGTCCCCACCCCCCCTCGGCAGCCAAGTGCGCTTTCACATTCAGCCGCGATACGCGGAATCCCGTGCAAATGCACGATTAGCATTTACAGATTTTTGACGGGAGAGCCAGGGGAGCAGGAGCCAAGCGAGAGAGTGCGCACTGCCGTTGCCAGGGCGCGCTTGAATTATGTAAGCTTAACTGTGAATTATGCACTCCTTCACCGTTATATTACAGCGCGTCGACTGCCCCGCGTATTCTCCTTACTATACAGCGAGAAAGAGAGAAAACCATCCGAGAGAGGGAGGGGGGAGAGCAACTCTACGTATATTCACACAACCGCAGGCTCCACAGTCGCGTCTCTCTCTTTGTCGACGCGACTTAAACACCCGCTAAATTATCCGCCAGGCCAAATCTTTATGTCCTCCCTCTCACCCACGCCTCTCTTTTTCTCTTGGCCCTTTGTCTCCCGAGCTGCCTTTCCGTCTAGTAAATGCAGACCCTATATACGATTGTTAAGAAAGCAAAGAGGGGAGAGAGTGTCCTTCGACGTATTCGAATGTAAATTTTCCAAAAGACGACTGTAAATTTCACGCGTGGACCCCCGGCTAAAGAGGAGGCCCCATTGACTGGGCCGTGGCACACATACGCCCACGATCAGAGTTTCGCTAATTGAAAACCGGCTCGCGAGAGAAAGAGAGAGGGCAAGTGGATGGCTTCCCGGAAAAGGCCCGACGCCCGCGGCCCCGAGCGTCCCTCAAATCTGCAACGACGGCCTCCTGCTCCCTTGCTCCAGCGCGTTGGCCAATTTGCATTCAAGCCGGTCGCCAGCACCGCCGCCGGCTGTAAACACATCGTTCGGAGGCGTCGCGCGCGACTCCGGTTCCCGTGTGTGCGCCTCTCTCTGTTCTCTAGGCTAAGGTACATAAGGGCGCGCATACACACACACAGACCGAAGTCAGTTGGTCAGGCGCGTTATTGTTTCTCGGAATTGATTTTCGTGGCTTTGGGGAAACGAGATTGGCTCTCCCCGGCCCAGCCAACCGGAGCATACCGAATTCGTTACGAGCTTAGAGCTGGGAGTCACTTTAACGCGCCCGTTTAAAAGGCCCCCCGGCACTTGTATCGGCTGCGGCTGCTTTAACGAGCTGGTATACAAGTCCGAAACGACCAGTCCTCGTATACCAGGGGCCTTATCCGTAAATAGCCGGTTAGCCCTGCCGCTCCCTTAATTTGCTCTCATCGTCCGTTTTGCAGGAAACAAAAAACAGGTGTAGCTTTTCTGCACGACGACGTCGTCGCGCGGCTCGAGATATCGCGAGAGAGTTGAAGATAGTATATACTACTTCCGGTGGAAAGTGAACCGGACAAACGCGACGCGAGAGCCTAATGCGAACAAGCGCCTGCTATACATGCCCGCTTTGCTGTCGCGTCTACCAGCTCTCTCGGCCTGTACATGAGCACGTCGCTTATGTATCCCTCCCCGTCACCCCCGCCTCTCTCTCTCCTTTACTCTCTTCTCTCTTTTCTTTCCATCTCCGTATACGCGCGCTTACGAAAGGACAGGCACGTCCCGGCGTCATACGGGCTGCGCATAAAAATACTTGTTTTTCTTTGCTTATCCCTCTAGCCCTACCTCAAGCAGCTCGGTTTCTCTCTTTCTTTTTCTCCTTTGCCTCGCTCTCTTCTTCCCCCCCCCCCCTTTCCGCGGCTTGTTTCTCCCTTTTTATCTTTTTTTTTTTGTTTCAAATGACTCGGTAAGCATAAGTCTGGGACTCTTTTTTGTGTTGTTACAGCTACGAGAGACACGTGTGAAGAGAGGTTTTTAGAGGGGTCATGGGAAAAGATATCTCGCGCTTAGGATTGATAATTACATCTTCAATAAGCCGAGATGATATAGGGGAAAATTTACGAGGAGATAGACAAAAGCTTAGAGTGGCAGTGAAAAAGAAATTTAATTATGTGAGAATACGAGGCAGAGAGAAAGAGATTGCCTACGCTGGAAAAGTAGTTTCAATTAGCTGGCAAAACTAAAGCTCCATGCGCTTAGAGATCTCGTTGATGAGCCGTTAAGAATTTTCGGTTAGCGGAGCATTAAATCATAGCGAGCGTAGCACTTGTAATTTCAATTTTCTTAACCCCCCCCCCCCCGCGGGAGCAACAGTCAGCCGCGCGTAATTGCTCGATGCGCTACGAAAAATCGCTAATGAAAGAAAAACGAAGAATAAGACCATTAGCAGAGCGAATCAGAGAGGAAAGCGCGAAATTATTCGCGGGGCATTAGCGGCGGCAAAACAAACGGCGTAATAAATTATCAAGTGCGCAAGAGCGCCAATATCAAAGCCTCGTCCTCTTCTAAAATGGACCCTCGACTTTTTCCCCAGAATTTTTTATTTTACATCCAATTCAAAATCTTTACGAATCAATCTTTCTATGTTGAAAATAAAAGCATAACCGAAGCAATATACGCATGTCGTAAACAAGTTCAAAGCAAAGGAAACCCCCTCTTCAAAAAACTTTTGAAAAAGCGCGCACGACTAACGAAAATCAAAAGGCAGCGTAAGTGGCAAAAAGGAAGAAAAAAAAAACAAAAATAGCCAAAGCTTTCGGAGACCTCATCGAAAATTTCAGAAACGAAGCAAAAGCGAATACAAAATAATTGTAAAAGAGCGCTCAGCCGCACTTTCTCTCTTGGCCTCTCAATCACATGGCTTTTCCTTCCTTTTTTTCAATATCAAGGAGCTTTCACTCGAAGACGTATTGCTAATGTTAACTCGAATCAACACAAATTGAAACATAAAGCATCTTTCAGAAAGCTTTACCAAGCTCCACGTGTTTTAGAAACTTCAAATCACTCAAATTCATGTAAATCGTATCCGACTTTAAAAGGAGCATTGGATTTCAGAGAAACGTGGTTTTCAGTAAAAGCAAGCACCTGTCGTTCGAAAGTACCGAACGTTCGCTTCTCGTTTCCTCGCTAATTTGGGACGCACCGGTTTTTTTACATTGAGTGCGCGAGTGTAAAAATTATCGAGATTGGGAGGAGTACCGTAAATCCTTAAAAGAGAGCGTGTAAAGCTCACTGCGAAGAGGACTTAAATGAATAATCGACAGTGCTCGAACGTGTCTGAATTTTTAACAGACGTTCCTTGAGCTTAATTGAGATAGGGAAGAGACAAAAGAAGTAAGGAACGCCACAAAAAATAGAATTCCTTCCGGAGAGTAACAAGGTAATACTCTCGGGCTATCGATTGTCGGAGAAGGAAAAAAAGATGCTCTCCACTTTGGGGTCTGAGATCCGAGGAATGGAATTGAAAATCCAGCCGACTTTTCCGCCTTATCTCGGCCGACGCGTCGATCTGGCGTGCCGCCAGCTTTTCTTGTTCGGCAGCCTTCGCGCTAATGCGTTTGAAGCTTTTTCCGTCTGTGGACTTTCAAATTTGTTCGTTTCCCGCTGAAGCACAACCATCTCATGGATGTGCTCTAATTAAATCAATGAAATTTAAATTTAAATTTTGAAATTTAACGTACTTTGTCTGCGGATAAGATATTTCATCAAATTTATAATTTGCCCGCGAATATAATGCGTATTGTAAAAAAGTTCAAAGTACAGCAACGATTATTATTGATAATAAATTGTTATCTTCTTTTAAACAATTGTTTGTTAAATTTACGGATAGTTTGGAAAACGAACAGACAGAGTCATCTTAAAGGAAGACGTAGAGTCATAAAGAGCGCCAACTGTCGATAAGGTAGTTTAAAACTTGATCAACGATAGAATCAAATTTTAATAATATAAACAACAAATATTGGATAATTGACATTTACAATGCCTACTGTAACTAAAGAACGCAATTGTTATTATGAAATACAAATCAAATTTTTATGCATGCAAAACATTTCATACCTTGTAAGTTGTCCAGCATGTACGACAGCAGCTTGTGGGTCCCCTGGGGTTCTCCATAAAGTGCCATAAGTTCCTTGCTAAGAGGGTTTCCATGAAGTCCTAGTACTTGTAATTGAAACAGTTTCCCAATTTCATATGGTAGAACACGAAGAAAATTTTGATTCAACAGTAATTCTCTGAAATTACAATAAAAAAGTATATCAATTTTCTGTGTTACAGCAGTAATATTATATCTAAAAGAATTGATGAAATTAAAACATGAATAAGTATTTACATATATACTTATAGGTAAAAATATAAACTGCTAGTTTAAATAGTACAAGTCAGAAATACCTGAGGTGAATAAGGTCCCCTAATTCTGCTGGAAGACTGCGCAGTTTGTTACTACTGAGATCAAGAGCTCTTAAATTAGCCAGGTTGCCAATTTCTCCCGGTATCCTTTGTAAATTGTTGTCATTAAGATAGAGCGCTGTGAGATGCGTCAATTGCCACAAGTTTGGGCTTAGATTTCTTATGCTGCCTGTTATCTCCAGCTCCGGCCAAAAAGATCTCTTCCCATTAGCATAGTCTTCTGGGGACATGATAGTGTGCGTACGACGTGGGTTGGAGCTTTCATACTTGTCTTTGTGACTTCGGGACATACTAAATCCTTAAATGCAGAAAAAATAACAAAAATTAATATAAATTTTAATTCACAAACAATAAATTTTCAATGCCTTTCTGTATTATTTTATCAAAGATATCCTTTGCCTTTAAAATAAAAGATTTGTGTATACCCTTCTATAAACAAAATTAATAGAAATCTTAAATTAATATACATAGTTAATTTGTAAAAACCTGGTTTCCATTGTTGATTAGGAGAAGAATATGTTCCAGAATAATTTGTGTTTCTAGGAGGTGTATAAAAGTGTCCATTTCTAGGAGGTGTATAAAAATGTCCATTTCTAGGTGGTGTATTCATTTTTATTTAACAAAATTACAATTAATAATTAAATTACAAACTATATCAACCACCAATTTAGACCACAGAGCTCTATTTACTGAGCAAACGAATATCTTTAAATGTACAGTAAGGCAGTGTAACTTAAATGTACATCAGGCTATGTTTACAAACAAGCCATGTACACAAATGTGTTTGTTGTGATTTATTTTGGACAAAGTTATTAGGATGACTAACCTACATCCATAGTAGTAAAATTTTCAGGATAAGAAACTGTGAGGAGTTGTGAAATAGGATGGAAAATCACTTGTAGGTACTGCACAGTTCTGTGCTGGACTTGACAATGGATGTGTAAAGTTGACGTGGATGGAACCATGATAGGATTGGAATATCAAAGACGCTCATATCACTTGGAAGGCAGCTAGGGAAAAAGGTAATAATCTTTAGAGTTTGCAAATCAAATAGCCTGTCAAATTTCTCCAATACTTTGATCTCTAGCATTACATGCAAGTCTTGTGTTTTGAGTGCATTGAACTCGTTTTATGAGGGTAAACAAAGCCCGTAACTCGCAAAGTACCTCGCGTTCGTAAGCCTTAATCAAAGAATCCCAGGAGCTAGATAGACGAGAAACTGCTCGAGGGAGGAGGGTCCTTTAAAAAGCCTGTAAACCCCGCCAGGCAACAACGCTCACCTAACCTCAAAGTCGATCCGTCAAAATCGGAGTCGGATGCAGTTAAAAGCCGAGGTCCTTGGCAAAGTCGAGTAACTCGCGGCTGGTCAAGAGCATCGGTCCCTTGGGCTCTCCGGTTCGCGTCGAATCGGGCTCGGAAGGGCTTTGGCTAGCGAAAAAAAGGTGCTCTGGCAAAGTGTAGCGTCGTCGTCAGTGTCGGGAGAGTCACCGTTAGCCGTGGCGGGTTGCCGCCGCCGCTGCCGCGCGCGACGAAAACACAGAGAAGCGCGGCGGCGCGACACGAATGACGAGGAGAGCTGCGTGCGAGTGCGAGGGAGAGCGAGAGACTCGGTGGATACGCACCTTCATCTACCTCTCGGCGAGCGACGACGTCCGGGACGCTTGAGGGTCAGCGGGCCAGTAGCAGCAGCGCTGATGATCTTTCTTCAGACAGGGGGCTGGCCGAGGGGGGTGCCGAAGCGCGAGGGGTGTGCTCTGCTCCGATGCTGCTGCTGCTGCTGATGTGCCTGCTCCCGCGGAGGGCGCGTACGAGCAGGGCTCGCGGGCTGGCCGCCGGGTGGCTCCCGGCGACGGGGCTGCTGCCCTCGCGGCTGCTGCTCTCTTGGCTCCTTTAGCCCGGGGTTGGCCGCCCGCGGCCGCTCTCGCTCCCTGCAGCCGGTGCCTCTGACTCCGATTCTCCTGCTGCTGCTCCCTTCCTTCCTCCGGCGCACTCGCGAACTCACAGAGCCTCTGGCTGCAGGACAGAGGGCCAGGTCTCTCTCGGCAATGCTCCGGATGATAATCGCGCGCGTAAACAACCGCCGAGCAAGCGCGAGAGGCTGGCCTCCGAGGGGTGGCGAGGGGCTCTCTCTCCGAAGGGGGCACCACGTATATGCACGTCGTCGACGTAGTCGTCGTCGTCGTCGTCGGCACCGCTCGGCAAGGCTCGCGCTGTCGCACACTACTGCACTGGCGCCTCCGCGCATATGTGTCGACGAGGGAGAGAGAGGCTGCGCGCTCGCGGACGCGCTGCTAGAGCTGGGGAAGGGGCCGGTGGGTTGCCTCGCTGGCCTCCACAGAGCCGCGTCGCTGACCGAAGAGCGCGGGACTCCTCCTGCAAGCTCATATGAACTTTGCCCTATGCGTTGGGCAAGCTCGTGGAAAAGAAGCTTGTATGCCTAGGCCAAGGTGGCGGGCCTAGATCGGGTTACCATCAGGGCTTGTGCGTACGGTAAAATCGCGCTCTCTCGGTGGCGGCGTGTATTGCACGTATATGTGCCGCGATGGCGCTAGCGCTCCGTCCTTGTTGCGCCTCGTCGATTATGCCCGCACGCGCGCTATGCAAGCTGCTCTGGTAATTTGCCCGCGCCTCCTCTCCCCCCCCCCCCCCGCTTAGCTGCGCAATTTTGGAATTGCTTCTTGTTTTTGCTGGCTTGCTCTGGTTTTTCCGACCGACTCGCTCGCTCGCCACTTGGACGACGGAAAAGAAATTGTTTTTCTTTCGCGCTTCCTTCTCGCTTATTCCAACGTTTATTTAAATTCGAACTTTTTAAAAATAGTCGTTGAGAGTAACGGCTTTGAATTTGATGAGGCGAAGACTTTGCTTTGTAAGAATAAACTGAAAAATCAAGATAGAGCAATAGTAACTTATAGAAAAATAGAACTTTTTAGTGATGATTTAAAAAAACTTTGATTTTTCTTTGCGAAATGACTAAAAATGTTCTTTTGTTGAGCCAACGTTACGTCATCTTGAAAATAAACGTATTAATAACAAATTAAATTAGTATACGTCACTCTGATTACCGAGGAAACGTTTCTAAAAACAGGGGAAAGACTTGGCTATGATTATTAATCGCTGTCTTATTCATTGAGAAGTAGGGATATTGATAAGATTCAAATCAGCAGAGTTAGACATATAAAAGTGCCTGGGCACCGGTCTAAAACCAGGTCTACTCTCGTTCGAGACACGTGAATATCCACTGACACACAATGAAAGGTTCGTACTTATTAACAATCAGTGCTTTTTCGCTATCCTCAAGATTAATCCCGGATTATCCCTTTTCACCCTCGACTCCTACTCGACCTCACAAGCTAACGAGTTCTTTTCTTCTTCCATTAGCCATCGTCGCCTGCCTCGCGGTCGCCGCGCTACTCCTCGCAACCGAGGCTAGTACCTACCAGAATCAGAAGCCGAGCGAGGCGAAGGCGGCCTTCGTTTGCCCACCACCCTCGGGCAGCGGACAAACTTTGGTTCCCGACCCGGAGGACTGCAATTCTTACTACGACTGCTCTACCGGCTTCCCCTTCCACATGCACTGCGTCGCTGGTCTTCACTTCGACCGATACAGAATGATCTGCGACTACCCGATTTACGCGTGCTGCGACCCCAAGTACGACCCAGAAAACAAGTGCCCTTAAATTTCTATACAAAGCCTTTGATGTTTAATATGTTAATTATGCATTAATAAAAATACGAATTATTGTAAACATTAGCAAACTGTCTTATTTTTCTGTTCATTTCCTAACGATATACTTTGAATTTTTATTGAAATTTCGAGAAATTCATTAAAAACGTATGTAGATGGATTAATTAACGAAAAATCAAGTATGACGCGAGAGAGATAACAATATCTCTAAAGCGCAATCATCTCGGGCATCAGTGATTGTATAATTTCAATCGTGAGATACGACGAGTAATAATACGAAATTTTTAAACTGTTCTAGAAATACCGATCGATTTAGATAAAGTTAATTCAAAATAAATTGATTAGTTATTTGCTTATTATGATAATGCTACATACCTGGAGGCTATTGACAAGTCCGACGACGTAGTAAACAAATGTGGCTTTCGTAACGTCTCTTGCTCCATTTCTAATGCTGCAATCAAATTAAAAAAAATTATTAAAAATATACTGTGCTATAATTTCAAATTTTCAGTAATTTCCCGCGCTTATAAAAGTCCCTATAGGCAACGACAAAAATTAATGTACCCAAGACTACGGATAAATAAAATTTAGTCTAAAATTCTTGAGGGCAAAACAATAAAAAATGATATGGATATAGTCATTTGCGATTAAATAAATATTATTCAATTTTGATTTCTAGAGCTAGAAGAAAAAGGAGAAGTTCCTAACATTTTAAACTAGTACAAGCGCCGACGAGGCCAGTCGGTACAACATGGCTGCCTCACGAGGTAAATATTAGCGCTGCATTTTTATTGTTTGTTCATTATTTTTCAATTGTTTGATTGTAATCTTAAAAGGAACATGTTGTAAATGTATTTTTAATTGTGCGTAATATCACTGATTGCTGTCTACTTGTTTTTCTTTGTGAAAACTTGATTGATTTTTGTAAACTAACCTCTCTACTGTTATTAAGTTAAAATACATTTTACATGATTTAACTATCCATTAAAAGTAGTAATATCTCTTTGTAATTACTTGCAGGACTTGTACTGAGCAGCCTAAGTGCCATTCACAAGTCAATTTTGGGTTCGAGTTCATTTGGAAATGTCAATCCTGGAGGTTTTTTATCGCAAGCAAGACAATATGCAGCTAGAAAAGGCACAAGAGAAAAAGCTAGGAAGAAGAAAGTCAAAAAGGAGGTGAAAAAGTTAACAATAGAAGATAAAATTAAACGCTCAAAGAAAATGTAAGCAGATTATAATATATTTTTCAATAATTATCTGAGTTCCTTGCTTTACGTATTTTTCTTAAATTGTTGACTTTTATTTCAGTATTATTATTAAACCACCTATGATACTTCACTGTGATGATCACCTGAATGATATTACAGACGATGTTTACGTTCAGAAATATTTTAAAGCAAAGGTTTATCCGTTTGAAGAAGCTATTCAATGCCATAGAGAATTTCTACATCCAACTATAATGAATGCTCCCGAGTCATTGGTTCAAGTAGAGGTTCAACTTAATTTTGAGGTTTGTATTTTTATATTTATTAAAATGTGTAGCACTTTAATGATTACTACATTTTGGCAATTTTAGGGCATTAAAAAAACTAAGCCTGTAGAAACATTCAGCAAAATTATACCTATGACACATAAATTTGATCATGGTGAGGAAAGAAAAATATTAGTGTTTTGCAAAACAGAAGATCAAGTAGCTGAAGCTTTAGCTGAAGGAGCTGCTCTTGCTGGAGGAACGGATATTGTAAAACTTATTATGGTAAATATATAAAATTGACTAAAATATGGATTGCTACTGAAGTCTCTAATTAAATAAAAATTTGTGTTTAATTTATTTTTAGAATGGAGAACTATCACTTCATAATTATGATACAGTTCTTGCACATCCAAATATAATGCCTGAAATTTTAACAATAAGGGGTTTGCTTAAAAGAAAACATCCTAATCTTAAAGCAGGTACTTATAATATTAAACTGATTCATTTATTGTAAATACAACAGTTGTTTAAATTCTTGATTTTTTACTATTAGGAACTTTATCACCTGATATTAAAAAAATGGTTTATACATTTTTACATGGAATTAGTTATACTGCAAAAGCTTTTGATTCATATCCTACATACGCACAAACTATTATTCCAATAGGAAAGGTAATATTTTAAACATTTATGTAGAATATTTTACAAAAGAAGACAGTTAATCAAAAATACATTAACAATCTCTTACTCTTTGATTAGCTCAATATGGAAACTAGCCATTTGGAGAGAAATTTGCAAGATGCAATAGATTCTGTCATGTCAGCTAAACCTAAACGACCTGGAAGCTTTGTTACAAGGTACAATTCTATTTCTACTGAACAACTAAATTATGCATAAGTTATTAATAAAAATAATCTGTTTATAGAATACAAGTCCTGTGTCCACCTTCAAAAGAGAGATTCAAAATAGATCATAAACTCTATGCTCCAGAGGAAGAAGCTCCAAGTTCAAAAGATTTTGAAGAGGATGACGAGGAAGATAACAGTGCAGTAGCAGCTTCCATCTAGGAAAGCTACCTGTTCTGCGTTTTGTACATAGAATCAAGAATTTTCTAATAAAATAATTAGCCAAATCTTGTAATGAATTATTGATACTGTTATTAAAATTGTATTTGTTAAATTTGATCGCACAAGACTCTTTACTCTAGTTATACCTTAATTAAACAATTTCGCATAAAAAAGAATCACGAAAAATCAATTTTAGTGAAAAAAAGCAAAAAATAAGGGAGGATAAAGCAACCGATTTTCATCAACACTAGGGCAGTAGTGAGCGCTCGCGTCGTTTCAAGAGTGGCGGCGCGGGAGTAGAGTTTCGTTGCACAGGTATAACGAGAGAACGCGCGTACGGCAGAGAGCGAGGGAGAGAGGGGAGAAGCGAAGGAAGCGTACAATTGAGGCAGAGAGAGGGGTATGGAGGCGCTCGGTCCCGCGGGGACCTCTCTCTCTCTCTCTCTCTTTCTCTCGCGTCTGTATACCTGGGTCCCGGCCGGCAGTCCGTGTCCAGCGCGCTCGGCACACACTCGCGCGCGCCTCGAGACCAGTCCACCTGCGCCTCGCAGCCCTCCGCCGCCCTCTCTCTCTCTCTGTATACCGCATATGTACATTCACATATTCAGAGATATTTCGTTGTAACTTGCCCCTGGTCCCCACGTCGGTTAGAGTTGTTGTGACGTTGAGTATACAGTGTGCCTCCATCCCCCGTGAGTGCGGTTCTTAACCTACCAGGATCGGCATAAAGATCGAGATAAATAGAGGTTACGTAGTATAGAGGTTGATATCGTGATATACAAGGGAGGGGCGCCGGTGCGCGGTCTGTGCCCTATAACGCCCTGTGCATCCTACCTTTTTGCGTATTCTTCATATAGGCTGTGTGTTTGTGCGCGTTATGCTGCCGGTTTGCTGAGCCGAGCCGACGACGATGCTGAGACTGATGAGGATGTTGCCGGTACGCCTGCCGATTCCCTCCTCTTACGCATCATCATTCGCACGCTAAGTCCGCACCCAGAGAGCCCCTGTCTCTCTCTCCGTCTCTCTTCGTCTTTCTCGCTTTCCACGACGTCAACGCAAGGAGGATAAGAAGCAGAGCAGGAGGAGGATAAGAACCGGAGTAGCGACGTACACACAGCAGGAGTATCGTCAGCAGCCATGGTCAGTCCTTCTCCCTTTTTTTTTATTTCCTCTCTGCTAGCTCTATCTCTCTTTCGCCTCTCCGCCTTCTTCTTCTTCTTCTCCTCGCGCCTCCCCCGCCTTGGCTACAACTTTTTTTTACAGCCTGTGTATGCGCGGACTCTGCCGTCTCCCTTTTCCTTCGCTCACTCTCTCTCTCTCTCTCTCTCTCTCTCTCTCTTTCTCTCTCTCGCGCTTATCCTCCCTTTTACGCGCTGCGCGCAGGAAAAGGAGAACGCGACTTCTCTGTGTTTTGCTTCTCTTCCTCGACTCTCTTGGCTGCGCCGGCGGGATGGTGCATAACCGTACGGGAGACGCACACACGCCGGCTTCTCGGAATGAGCCGCTCGCCGGCCGTTCCATTCAAATTCTCTCCCCCACGTTCGGTTTTAACGTTAGCATTTCGCAAAGGCCGAATTCGAATCTATTCGAACGTTCGTGGAAAAACCGTTAGCGACTTTTTTAAAGTTTCAAAGCCGGCAGAGCTGACTGCAGCCTTTTCGCGTATCCCTTGAACCGGTGTGAAAATCCAGCTGTAGCCTGTCAATTGTTTGAGCATCTCGAGAGTCTTCGAAGCGCAGCGAATAGAAATAGCCAGGGCTAACAACGTGACGTAGCAGCTCGGCTTTTTCCAGCGAGGCTCGGAGAAAATACTTTTTACCATCAACCAGACCCTCTACACTTTTTACCATCAACCGTGAGTACAAGGCATCTTTGAAAATTCAGTCGCTAGAGTTGGACTCGGTTAATAAAGCGCGGCCGATCTCTCTGGCGAACGCGAGCGGGCATTGAAATCACCGAGGCTCGCGTTTCCGATGCATGCCGGCTAACCAAAAAAAAAAAAAACGAGCCGCGCCGAGGGACAATGTCGGTCACCTGCTTTTCTCTCACCGGTCACTTTTTCAATATTCAGCAGCGTTGCGCAACCGGGCCAGCGTCATTTTTCGCAGGCGCCATATGCATATCCTGCATATATGCGTCCACGTATATTCGCTGGGCTGGCTTAATCGCAAATAACGACGATGCAGCTTTCAAAAGAGGCCAGTACGAGTCTCATCGTTCGCGTAACCGGCATTCCCCTGTGGCTCTCGCGGCCGAGATAACCTCTCTCCGCGCGGCCCTGCCTCGCGATCGCATTATGCACGCGGAACGCGTTCGCGAGATGCCCGCGGCGACGATTACGAGCCTCCTCTCCCTCCGCAGCTGCGCCTTGTTTTTTTAGAACGATGTTCTTTATGGCGGGCGACTTTTTGCTCTTTTCTTTTTTGTGCTTACAGCGGGGCTCGGGGTCAAGGGTCGATGCAACGTTGGCTTTACCTCTATAAGCGGTGTTAACAATTTTAATTATTTTTTATGCCTTTTGCAACAAAAAAAAAAGGCATTTAACGACCACCACTGCTTTTTCCGACTCGATTCAATTACCTCTCCGCATAAATCCAACGACAGCCGAGTTGCATAAGATGAAGAATGGCCGTAAGTCGTGTGGCGAGAATACCGGCAGTTTATTAATAACATTGACGTTGCTTGGCGTCGTAATCAACAAGCAGGCAAGCGCTATAGATATAATTGTATTGTAGCCTAAGCCCCCTAAGAATCGAGCAGCTCTTATCGCTGTACCAAAACACACCTTCTCTCTTTGAATACTCAGTTTGCACCTGTACGCACTTTACCTGCAGTTCAGTGACATTGTACAAAGAAGGAGAAAGACAATCGAGAGGAAAGGCGGTGTAGGTTAAAAAAGAAGCGCGTAACGATGGCGCAGAGAGAGAAAAAGAGAGCACTGGCGCATGGCACAAAAGACCGAGGTGGGGGGGGGGGGTACCATCCGAAAGCAAGGGGCGCGCTACACAAAGAGCCGAGAAAGTAAACTCTAAAAGGGTTACACAAAGATCGCGTCACCGCCGTACACACATAATACACACACACGTGCGCATACAGAGAGTCGCAGCGAGAGTAGAGAAGGCGGACAAGAGGCCGCGCCCGCTGCTCGGAGGGATCGAGATGCAAGATCGAGATATTGCACCGGAGCAGCCTCGTCCCCTTGGTCATGGCGATCTTTCCCCGCCGGGGCTTATGTCCGCTGTCGGCGGAGATCTCTCTCGCGAGAGCATCGTCGACGCTGGCGGGCTCCGGCAATCCCTCCCCCTTCCCCCGCTGGCTTAGTTTGTTTTTCGCGCGGATATGACCGAGAGAGAAGCAAGACTGCCGTTATAACATTCACGAGAGCCGCTCTATATACATACCGAGCGCGAAAATGACGCTTGCGGTTTTGCCGTATAGCTACTCGTTTTGGTGGATTTTATCAGAGAACGCGAGGATGTGTGGCGAGTACATATCGTACCGGTCCCTTTTCATTCCGGGCTTATAACGCTCATTGCGCTCTCTGCGGATCTGTGCGTTGTACGCCCTGGAATTCCGCTGAGGCTACCGCAAGGTTATTGAGAGCATTGCCGGAGTGCTCGTGGAAGGGGGGGGGGAAGGCCTGGCTAAAAGGATGCCGAGTACGCGGACAATCGTCGGCACCGGCGCAATTCTAAAGCCGCGAGAGCCGCTGCTGCTGCTGGCTACGCGCGAGGTTATGCCTTCTATACTCCATTGATTGTGCAAGCCAAGTGGAAATATTTTCAACTTTTAACGCTTGGGTAATGTGGCCAACGTTTAACGGACGATATACGCTTCTCGGTCCGATTGAGCAATCGATCGGAGCCACAATATTTGTAAAACAAAACGCGCCCCGGCTGCTATCCTCGAGCCTCGTTATATCCGACGCTTATCCAGGAATTACAAATGTTTTCTTTTTTTTATCTAAAGCCAAAGCGCTACCGAGAATGGTATAGGAACACGCTCTCTAAATGGAGCAACGAGAAACGCGAGCTTCGCTACATGGAAACTTCTCTGATTGAAAGAAGAAGAAACGTAAAGGAAAGAAGGAAAAAAAAAGAATCTTACAACATCGAATTGGCTTATTTTATACCGCGTAGAGCTGGAGGATAGCGAGAGGAGAAAAATGGAGAGGGGGAGGGGAGCTGAATAAAAAGTGGTATTGGAAAAAGTGTGTTGCGTGGCGATAGGTTAATTGAATATTTCGCTTCATAAATATTCATGCCGATTGTAAAAGCGCGATAATAAGGAAATATATCAAGAAAATAAGCGCGACATTTCCTGCCCCGTCGAGCCTCCCAACTCCATCTTATTTATTTTCGTAACAGACGATTCCGACTTAACAGGCTAGTTTCCTCGGGGGCCCCGCTCCTCTCGAACTGTAAACCTGCACCGGCTCTCTCTCTCTCTCGCCATAATCCCAAATAATCAAGGCACACATACAGCGATATCTCGTTAAAATCACTCCTCTTCCATCGAATTTCAATAGCCGGAGAAGACAATGTCACGTGTACAGCGAATAGAGAGCGCTGGATATATCTGCGTTACAGGCAGACACCGCTATGGCTTATTCTATCTCTTTCGGCACGCGCCTCCTTCCCCCCGCTCGTTTTTTTTTCGCGATCGGCCAAGCTTAGTCATGCGTGCGCGCGGAGCGGAAGCGAAGAATATGCAAATGCGCTCTCGACGCTGCGCTTACTCTGTACGCCGATGCCGTCGCCTAAGACCCGCCGAGCATTTGCCTTCTCTTCTCCAACTTACATATCTGGCTTTGCCGATATTTTTATTTTCCTTCGGAGCGAGCTTCGTCTTTTCTGACTTCGTGTACCCTCGAGACTATTAATTTAACGGTTAATTGAAACGCGATTTACATGCTCATTCAAAATGCAAAAGCTGTATTTAACCGATTGAACGCTGCTGCGATTTTTTCAGGAGAAAAGAGCCTGATTATTGACTGCCTCTCGATGTTAAAGCCTCCGCTCGGATACATCTTATTTAGGTCTGTTGCTATAATTAGGAGCTCTCGGGCTCGGATCCGGAACGGATTGGCGAATGCGGCTGCTGCTCTGTCTGTATGTGTGTATAAAGCAGGCTGTTCTCGTTGCATTACCAAACAATGCAAATCAAACAGCAACCTCTGGTTTTCTCTTGTACTGTCACGCGACCTTCGTGACAATCGCTTGTCCCGGTAGTCGTAGTTTCGCCAGAGAGCGAGACATGAGCCGCCTTTAGCCAGTATATTAACGCGCCCAACTCGAGCACGACATCGTCGCTATCCCCCAAGCTGTCATAAGTACTCGAATCACGGCGCGCGGCTACGTGACGAGCGGCTAATTGCGCGCCCCAGCCAAGCTCACCCGCTGTCCGCGACAAATCGGCCTCCAGACCCCATAAACCGACTCTCCGCCTTTTTCCTATAGCCATACCCCCTAGCAGAGACGTAGCACTTGCGAAATCTCCTTCGGCTATTAAGACGTCCACTCGCGGCGCGTCGATATACACGCACAACTGGCGCACCTGACTCTCTCTAGGCGCGTGTTCTCACCGCGTGAATTATCGCCTCTCGAAAAGTACGCCGATTTTCGCGCGCCAAGCATTAATGGATTCTGTCGTCGCTGATGCCGGCTGCCCTGCTGCCGCTGAGAGCACTAGTGCGCTTTTATTTATAGCGAGCGAGCGAACAACTTTCCGCTGGGCTTATGATAATGCGCGCGTATAGAGGCCCGCTCTCGTTTGCCCCGACATTCCGTCTTTCTCTCGGGGGGGAAGAGGGGGATTTATTGGGCTGCGGGATCGGCAGTGGGGGTACTTGCGCAATATGCCTGTCTCTACTACCGATGCGTGAGCTTGCGAGCACGAATAATACGCCGGTGATAAATAATTCGCGCGCATTATTTTCCCAGAGCGACAGTTTGTGATTTATAGCGGGAGATCGGCATTTTTGCGTTACCGATCTCTGTTGAGCGTATACGCTCGAGTTCCGTAATGTCCGTTCTATAGAGAGGTAAGGAGGCGCCTCCTGTTTACTCCGATATTACCTGCCGATCGCTTCCATTGACAGACGGTCATGATCGACTGTGACACTCGTTGACCTCATCGACATTTCATAAACCAAGCGCGCGCACACCAGCCCTTTCCCTCTCGTCTATTTGGCAAGCGCGCGTCACTAACGCCCGGGGGACGGGGACTTTCCATCATGACGTCGTCCCAAAAAACGCACCTGTAGCTGGGGGGGGGGGGAGACTGCTGAGTAAGCGCACTGCTCGACACGAGCCGTAGGGTATGCAAATGAGATGGGGGAGGTATTCCGTTCGCGGAAAGCAGCCTCTACTCCCCTTCTCGGCTAGGAGAGCATATACACGTGTTGGCACGTTCCAGCTTCGCTCTCCTCCCCTCCACGAGAAGCATCGCTTGCTCTCCCTTCGTCGAGAGGAGCGCTACGGTTCTTATAGGCGCTGCTTGACCTATACCTGGCTATACACTTACGTGTGCCGCGACCTTTTTCAGATGTATATGCCGATGAAAAATAAGCTTGGCGAATGGAGCAGAAGGGGAGGGGGGAAGATCGAGAGGGCTTTGTTCTCGGTTTGAGATGTTAATGCGCGGTAATGACGCGGTCGAAAGACGTATAGCTGTGTGTGTGTCTTCTTCTTATTCTACTCCACTGCCACGCGACTGAGATCTTTGTTCGCCGGTGGCTTTTGGAAAGCTCCTCTCTGGCTAACGTTCAATTTGCAATTGTGATTGTTGCGGTTGCCAGTGGGCCGCTCGCGTCCGCAGCCAATTGCAGGCTACAATCTCGTCGCCGCTGTAATCGTCGAGCATTATATTTTGACTCTTATTCTTTTCTCTCCATTTTCCTTTGTCAATATTTGCACAGCCGTACATACGACTGGACACGTGACGATAGAAGCGCATCAGCCACGATGTATAAGATAACGAGCATTTAGTCGGAAATCAGCGGCGAACTCTGGCCGATTTCTCGGTCATTAAGGTATCACGTGTGCCACGTGGCTTTATATCGGCCGTGTATAGCCGGCGATTGCGCCGAGCTAAAACGGAGAGCAGAAGCTTGGACGCTTTTGTTGCTCTCACGTAACAGCTTCTGCATCCCGCTGCTCCATTCTCCAAATGCCCCCATAGCATCTCTCGATCCATTAAAATAATACCCTATCAAGCCGAGGCTCTCTCTCTCTCTCTCTCTCTTGAGCAACTCGCGCGCCCGAGCCCGCAACAATAAGACCAGGAAGAGCAGCAAAGCGGCATTAACCTGGAATTAAAGCGCGCCACGGAAGCCGGCGCTTACGGGGCCGGCAGAGTTTCACCTCCGCGTCCCATTTCTCCCCCTCATCCTCCTCCTTCTTGTCTCGCCACTACTTCGAGGCCTATTATTTGCGGGCCTCGGCTTATCATCGGATTATTTTTGCTTCCCCCCCCCCCCTTGTCCCTTACAGTTAGATTTCCGCTCACTTGCGCAGCTCTTCCGATCATCTTTCGTTATGCGAGTACAGTCGGGCAACGAAAAACCTCGAATGACGGCGCAAAGTCAAAGCGCAGAGCGTATCGAGTGGCGACAGCAGGAAAGGGGGGCCCCTCTTTTTGCCCGGCGTTGGTAAGTTCTATAAAGTTGCCCTTCTCCCCCGTTCCCAATGAGTATGCCCCGGGCGATCTACATTTAAGCGGGGGCGAGCACCTTTCTCTCTTTCTCCCTCGAGTCCCCGGGGCGCATTAGACGCGATTACGTGCCTCCTCTCACGGCAGCCTTTCACCTTCGCTACAGCCGCAGATATCCTGTATACTCTCGCGCAAAACGCCGAGGATCTCTGCTCGTGAGCCGTTTGTCGCGCCTCGAGCTGTGTCTTGCCAACGAAGTGCTGCCGGCGCTCTTTTGCTTCTTTTATATCCAGCTTCGTTTTCTTCGTTTTCGTCTTCTTTAGGCGGCGAGAGAGGGACGTGCCATCGGCGTAACCGATGATTACGCGCCCTCTCGTACGAGTGTTTTTCCTGGCAATCGCATGTCTGCTGCCGCCGCTCTCGTGAGTCGTGATGATGAGACGTGTGTGTCGACGAATCTTACTTTTGTTTTCGTTCGCCACCGCTGCGAGTTTGCTTTTTTTTTTCTTCGACTTTTTTTGACCGATCGCCGATAGAGGTCTTGTCTTTGTGAGGATGTGGTTGTAGCTTGTTACATATACAGCTAGCAGGTGGTTTAGTTGTACGGAGAGGGAAGATTGTACAGTTCGATTTTACGTTTCTAACTGTGGGGATACATTCAATATCGAAAGAAGAGGCAGGGGGAATTGAGTAAGAGCTCGTTGCGGCATGTATCTCTTCTCGAGACGGCGTAGCTCCTTCGAGCGTCATATTTTTTTTAATAATTATAAGACTTTCGCCAATTGTCTATGCGGCTGCCGCCGAGTGATACTTGATTTTAATTATTTTCAGTCTTCACCGAAGGCCAAGCGCACTCGAAGCTTTAATTTTCATGGAACGCATCTAGCAATCCCTACTCGCTACTTCTTCGATGCTCAAACCGCAATCCTTTCATAAAAACATTCTATTATTAAAAAGGAACGTCTTGATTGCGTAAGACTAATGAGACGTTATTTTTTTTTTATCAGGCAAGTATTCGTTGTTATTAGACAGAAATATAGACGAACTCGGATGACATTGTGGCGAACGACAGTGGATATTAGTAAGCAGTGTCTCGTGTACATTTACAATTAGAACGAGAAAGAGAGAGTCGTTCGCTTCGCCGCCCTTTTTTCAATTTCCCTCGGCTTCTCGACGCTCGTCGCTCTCATCTGGGAGGTTTATCGTTGTAATTGCAGCGTCGTGTGATGAGCGAGTGCGCGGCACGCGAGCGCACGCGATATGACTATCCGAGCGTACTATACGCCACTGCCATTGGAAAAGTGCGCTAAGAAAATTTGCACGATGGCCTTATTCCCCCCTCCCTCCTTCGCGACATTTTTCCTTTTCCCTATCGCAAAGTGTAGGTTATATTTAAAAAAAAAAAAAAAAAAACACCAAACGATCGCCGAGAGAGCCGAGTAAGAGTTTTGTTCGAAAGAATAAAACTCGAGCATGGGCAGGACGATATAAAGCGAGCAGTGCCGCGTGGCCGATGATAAACGTGACGGAGCATCAAGTACACCGGTGGCTCATAGCCAGAGAGACCTACCGCGTCGTTTACGGATTTCGAGGCGGCTCAGCGATTCTCCTTCGGTTGACGCAGCACATTGACCAGCCATAAGCGCGCTAAACTCGTCTCATCTTCTTCTCCGCTTTATCCGCATCTCGGAACATCTGTTCACGAGAAACCGTCTCTCGCCTCATCCCTTCCTCCCCACCCCTCCCCTCGGCCTCCTCGGGCTTCTTTGGCTTTATCGTCCCCCGGTAACGTTTCAACCAACAAGTTTTGTTTCTAAAGCATGACGTGTCTCTTTTCTTCTTTGTAAATAGAAATACAGATTTGAATTACTTCACGCGCGCTCGCATGACTGACGTAATAGAATATCTCGCGGCTTAACCGTATAAGACGTACGTTCATTTTAGTATTTAATAATTGTCATAAACTATTTGAGATCGGCGAAATCGAGCGATTTCTCAATTCTCTTTAAAGTTTTAATATTTGCGATATTTACTCGTTCCCATTAAATGGAAGCCTGCGTTTTCTAATCCTTCTCGCAAAAAGGAGGGAAAAAATGAAAAAAAAAAATAACGCCGCAGAGATAATGAAATTGATTTGTAAAAGCGCCGATCAATCTTCCCGCGCGCAATTAACATTCGACGTCGTTTCGATTTATCGACCGTAAAAATGACCAAATATCGTTGGATTTTAAAATCTCGCCAACTTTCGCCTATCTCTCTCTCTCTCTCTCTCACTCTCTTAGCTCTATCCTCATATTTTTTATATTCCTCCCGTAGGCGCTCTCGCGTCTCTTATCTGCCATTCTAATGTGCGCTGAATTTCGAAGGAGTCGAGGCACTTTCGACGCTTGCCGTCTCTCTGCCTTGGGATAGTAGTTCAGCAGCCACTTTGCCGCATAAATATTTGCCGGATTATAGGCGAAAGGGAAAAAAATACTTGAGCCCCTCGCTCGCGCGCGTAGAAAGAGCCTCTCGCGTTAATTTCAAAGTTCAGAAAGTACCATTACCTTAATTCGCCGGCAGCCGGAATTTTCCCTCGCCGCTATATATGACGTGCATATAATAGCCCGAAAGTCCCTAAACTCCACTCGGTAGTACATAACTTTGAGCCGAGAATAAAAGAGCCATTCCAGAGTGACCGTGAGGGGGGAGGCACAGCACCAAGGCTTTTAAGCATTAGCGCGCGTCGACTAATCACAGTTAAAGCCTTGAGACAAATTTAATTATTCAGATCGGATTATTACTCGCGCGGCAGGGCCTATCAAATACGCATCCACTTATTATTCGATAAAAATAGCCAAAGCCCAGAATAGCCGGTGCGGCGATACAGGAACAAAAGCCCTTTGAAACGCGTCGTCGGGCTGCGGTGGCGGAGCTCGGTTTTATAATTTAATCGACGGCCCTTCCCCTCGCCCCCCCCCCCCCCGAGAGCCGCGTATTACCACGCGCCCCAGGCCATTTGCCTTTTTTATCGTCCGGGGAAAATCTCGAGCTCGCTGAGCTGTACTTCCTCGGGCTGCTTCCGCTTTCTTTCCGCCGCAGCAGCAGGTGCTCGGTCGTGCTCGCGCTTTTTCGCTGATTCGTCGATCGGTATTTCCGGAACGAGCAAATACGGTTTTTCGTCCCCGGAATGAGCTGGCGACTGCCTTGGGCCATTGGCTTCTTGATGGATGCTCGAAAATTTGTCTGATATTTCGTAGCCCCGAGGTTCAAGGCTGACTATAATCGTGGATTTCGGTCGAACGTGGTCGCGTATAACATCTGCTTCGTGGCACTAAACCTGCTCGCCGGCACGTGGCGATTCGTACCGTTCGGAATATAAAGTTTCGAATTTATGGCAGGCATTCGCGTGCGTATATATGTATATGTGCTTACATCGATAATCGCCGAGATCGCCATAAAAACATCGCGGATGATTTTGAAAGTAGTGCAACGTGTAAAATCAAGCCGAGTAAAATACACACGCACGTAGCTGCCTAGGCACTCTCGTTCGCAAGCTTACGATCGCAGTATTTTTTTTCATTAAAAGCCTTTTAATATTTTCTAACAGTATTAACGCCGATTAGATAGAGAGCTCGGGAATGTTAATAACGAGTTATATGTATATTATATACGGTCGCATTTGCGCCGGTAACATCGGAGCCGCACTCTTTGTTCGTTCTCCCTCCCTCCGACTAAGTAGCAGCGCGTTATAATAGCCAGCCGTATAATTTTATTAGATAATATACTTAAGTCTGCTCCCTCAATAGCTGCCGATTGCATATAATGACACCCGCGTACATACCACGTATAGGCTCGTCTTTTTAATTAGAATGCGCCCCGTAAGTGCAATCCCCCCCCCTGCTCCACTCGCGAGTACAGATATTTCAAATGCCTATTATTATTTTCGTCTTGCCAGCAGCCGCGCTTGGGCCTGAATCCAAGATTGTTCGCGTATATACAAACGGCCATGTAACGTGACGAGTCTGCATTTTTCACCGGTAGCCGGCTACGCTTTATTACGACACGGCCTCTACACGTGCGAGTACACATGTATATTTATACGAGGGGGTAGGCCGAAAGCGAGGGGGCCGATCGGCCGAAAAATTATAGGCTACTCGTGCCGCAACGGTCTTTCTCTCTCTCGATCTTCCGCCTGTTATAACTCGACTGTCCACGACGCCGCAAGTGTCAGACTCGTGCTCTCTCGGACACTTGGACGGCTCTCTACTGACACTGTGACAGGTTAATTTTCCCGGGCTCCGACAACTGCTTGCCGGCGGAGCCCCTGAGCATTATTATCGCTATCGCTTCTACGCTTTCAAGCTTTTCCAAATAAGTCCGAAGGATCGGTTAACCACCTCTAGTCCACTTGTCTTTCTTCAAATACGTACAGCAAGACGATACGCGAGCGCACGTCCCAGATTGGTTAATTTTGTCAGATGTACGGATAGAAAAGAAATATAAAATTCAAATGAGACCGGGAGAGAGAGAGAGAGAGAATATTTCTTCGTCCGACACGTGAGTGATCGGTGTGATAGGGAGTAGCGCTAAGGAGTGGTCAAACAAGCGGCTCTCGCTTTCGGGAATCGCGACCGTTAGACATACACGTATACGTGTATACACGAAGAGCTTCGGAATAAAGCAGCGCTTCCGTCGAGTGTGTGTGCCTGCCTCGGGGGAACGTAAGGCCTAGTCGAGGAAAGGAGTAGGAGGGGAAAAAAGTCTATGAAACGCGTTGAGCGACGTTACTGGAGCGCCCGGCGATGCGCGAGTTAACGTGGATTTCCTGTTCTTGCCTCCTCTCCCACCCTCCCCGCTGCCAGCGGCGCACCCGAGATACGGGATCTCGCGGAACGCGAAAACGAGCGATGACCTGGAACGCATTCGCGAGGAGTAGGCTCTTAATTAACATGAGCGGCGGGGGGAGATGATCGCATGAGAAATGTTTGACGTATCCTTATGGCGATGGCATCGGGAAAATGGGTCTTATTGCTCTGGGTCTAGACTACTCCAGGCTCAAGATGGATCCTCGAGTTTTTTCTTCTCTCTCTCTCGCGCTGATACTACTGCTGTTGCTTATTTGATTTAGTAAGGTATGCGCATGTGTGCCCGCTGCTACTTTATTGGCGTTAATTTAATAGCGGATCCCGCGTCGACGTATCGCTTACTTTCCGTATCCGTAAAGTTGGCAAAATAAAAACGCCTGATATTTTCATGTCGGAGATGTTAAATTACCTTATGACCGGCATAAACACATTTGTTTAAACTACGCTAAGCCACTGGCTGCCGCCGTTGCGATTTGACGAGCGAACAAATCACCGCGGCTGTTCGCTCGCGCCTCGAGCCCATTGTAAATAGAGAGAGACTTGCGCCGGAAAAGAATAAGAAGAGGCAGGGGGAGGGCCCATCGCCAACACGAATTATTGTGACGTAGCTTTCGTAAGCTCTTTAAATTCCTCCCGACGTCTTGAGCAGAGGAAAGTCCCGTGGGTATGTTTATTCGGAAAAGTGTCGGGATAAACTAAAGACCGAGCAAGGCAGGAGGCATTAGAGAACAGCGACGACGTAGGCGCTTTTCTCTTCTCTCACTCTCGAGTGCCCTTTGTCAGTGATAATATAATAGACACAAGCTAACCGCGAGTACAATGGCTGGATATATGTTAACCTCCGGAGCCTACATCCTCGAGCGGGCACGTTCTAATTTCTCGGCCGGCTGTATGTATACCGATCGAATCGGCCCCACGACTGTAAACGCGTCGAAACACGTGTAGCTCGGCGCCGGCGAAAATCGGTTGACAGTCCAACCGATCGAGCCGGTTTATTCGGCTCTTTGTACTTGCACAACAGCCCTCTAGCTAGAGCGAACAATACGGATTGAAAGAGAGAAGGGGGCAATCGGTTGCGAAGACGAAGAAGAAGAAGAATGCGGGCCCTCGAGATCGGCAACTGCTCCTCGGCTCTCTCGACCTTGGCGCGCGTCGCCGCTGCCGTGGCGTTATTAAAATTTATGCGGCGCGCGACTCTAGCTGCACACGGGGCCTCTCGTGCTGTACCAGCGCGATTTAATGCATTGTCGAGCTCGCTGTTTACACGCCTCGTAGGCCCCCCCCCTCGTTTTCACAGCCAAGCGCCGATCGGTTGACGTGCTATATCCCACCTACAACACACCTACCGATCCTCCGCGGTAGGAAAGCATACACGCGGCTCTACCGTCATCTCGCAGCAGCAGCAGCGGCACACATCGAGTCGGAGGTAGAGACGCGAGAGCCGGCGGCGGCTTGTTTTTTCGGGAGAAGCGAGTGTGTATAGCCCGGCGAGCTGCCCGTCCCGCGGGGGCCAGGTACAGTTATGAGAATCGAGAGAGGCCGGAGATGTTGGGGGCCCCGGCGGTGGCGGCGGCTGGCACATTATGCCGGGGCCGGAAAGGAGGCCACTCGACACGACGACTCGATGCCGCGGTGACCCGTTATAACCGAGCGCCGGAGATATCTCGAGAGAGGACGGCGCCGCAGCTAAAGGAGCCGGCAACCGGGCCAAGGGGTTCTTCGCTCGATTTCGTAGCCAAGGGACGATCGGGGGAGGCAAAGCTCTTACGCATACACATACATACACACTTGGCGCACTTGTTGAGCTCGGCGTGCGAAGCGAAAACAAGCCGCGACTCACGCACTTACGCGGGCCTACCTGTCATCGGCTACACGTATAAATAAGTATAAGTAAATTTTACAACAAAATTTTAGAAAATTTACTATACTGTATAGGTTTTGGGGGACAGACTCGAAATATATTAA